>CM039120.1:45255339-45496999 GCA_022036555.1 Microstegium vimineum
ACAAACCTGTTTTTTCCTTGATTTATTGTTTATTTGATCCCCCAAAGCTGCCACTGTCTATTATGGTTATTTCAGCACCAGTAGTTTGTCTGCAAATTTTATTAAAATAATCACTCATGCAAAAGTTGTTACCAATGAACCTGATAAATTAAGAACATCTTTTGGTTTTGACAAATATCGATTATTGCCATATATGGCCATTTTGGCAAGATATGTAGTCATGTTGACATTTTTATTTTGCATGCTCATTTTCCTGCATTTATTCTAGTTACCTTTTTTTTTTGCCTAGAGTATTATTGGTATTCCAATGCTCCTTTTTGTATGATGGTGAATTTGGTTCTTATATGTAATTTAAGATGTGTCACCTTTGATTTTACTAGATTCTATTACTGTAGTTAATGAAATAGTATACATTTATTTGTTAATATAAGCTATCATTAATCAGTCAACTCGTTTATTCTAGTTACCTTTTTTTTTACCTAGAGTATTATTGATATTCCAATGCTCCTTTTTGTATGATGGTAATTTTGGTTCTTGTATGTAACTTAAGATGTGTCACCTTTGATTTTACTAGATTCTATTACTGCATTTAATGAAATAGTATACATTTATTTGTTAATATATGCTATCATTAATCAGGCAACTCATTTTGCTCCATGTGGTGATGTGAAGTTTTTTGTATGATGATTTGGATCACAGGAATTCATTTAATATTTTGAGATACTTATCTCTTGTGTTATTTATTTTGGCAGGTGAAAATTGGTCTGCGTGTCCTCACAAGGCCTATGCCAGAGAGGCTACCATATATCTACAGAACTCTGGGGGAGAACTTCAATGAGAGAGTTTTGCCTTCAATCATCCATGAAACACTGAAAGCTGTTGTTGCTCAATACAACGCTAGTCAGCTGATCACACAGAGAGAGGTATGATTGAATTGAACCTATCTTTTGTATATTTCCTATATTTTATTTCGAAAGAAGTTACTAGTAAATAAATACTTAAGAGCGTTTCTGTTTACTCGTTTCTCCAATCAATTTCAGACTGTGAGTAGGGAGATTAGGAAGATACTGACTGAGAGGGCTAGATTATTCAACATTGCGCTTGATGATGTCTCCATCACAAGCCTGAGCTTTGGGAAGGAGTTCACTCATGCCATTGAAGCCAAGCAGGTTGCTGCACAGGAAGCCGAGCGTGCAAAGTTCATTGTCGAGAAAGCTGAGCAAGATAAGAGAAGTGCAATTATCAGGGCTCAGGTAAGAAACCAATTCATGAAGCAAAATGAGAGTACCAGTTATTTTGATGACTTTGGTTGCATCATAAGATTTATTGCTGAGTTAGTTCTAGTGCTCTCATAATATTTATTTTCAATTCGTCTTGTCAAGCTGAGCCGACAGTAAAAGCACAAAAATTGATTTTATTCGTATAATATTGTAGTATCCTTGTTATTATGTTGATGAGAGTTGAACCTTGTTCTGAAACACTATTTGCTTCTGGTATGTGTTTGTGAACCAGGGAGAGGCTAAGAGTGCGGAGCTGATTGGTCAAGCCATCGCGAACAACCCTGCCTTCCTTGCCCTGAGGCAGATTGAAGCTGCAAGGGAGATCTCTCACACGATTTCGGCCTCCGCCAACAAGGTGTTCCTGGACTCCAGCGATCTGCTGCTCAACCTCCAGCAGCTGAATGTGTCGAGGAAGCAGAAGAAATGATGATGCCACACTGTATCCCCTTTCTTCCCGAGTTGGTACAGTCAGTAGTGGGTGGCCTTTGTACGAGACATTGTGACAAACGCTCGGTGTTTTTTTTGGATGATGTAGTTTCGCCAGTCTTTCCTCTTGATGTTGAACTTGGCGAGTATGTGCTCAAAGGCAGGCAACCAAGCAAGCTGGGCAGGTTTTGTTTAGACGCGGCTGTAGCTTGAGGAAGTTCAATAAAGAACAAATTCTGTTGTTTTAATTTGCCACATGCTATTGTTACACTAGCGCAACGAAATTCTGATGATGGCCGTAATGCAGAATTGGAGATGAACGGTTACCTTAATTTCTATAGTATATATTGGTTATGAAATGCCGAACTGCAACGAGTTGTCGATATGTCCGAGTGGTTAAGGAGACAGACTCGAAATCTGTTGGGCTTTGCCTGCGCAGGTTCGAATCCTGCTGTCGACGCTTTTTTCTTCTTTTTGCTGCATGGGTAATGGAGTGATTTGAGTGTTTTTTCATAGAATCTATGTAGGTAAATATTTATATTTCATACATTTTTGGCATTAAAAATTGTTAACCTTCCTTTTTTTTACCAGTACTCACCTCTCACAATGGGCTAGAAAGTTCTTGTTGCTGTTGCAGGAGAGTATACAATTTTACATAATACCATTGCAAATAAAATAATTAAGCCTTATTACAAACAATTTTGAAATTGTCGGCCTCATCCTAATCGCTGAGTTTGCCTGGAGAGACCTCTGGTAACTAATGACAAGATCACATGAATGTGGTCCTACTTCAGAAAGGATGAGAAAGTTAACACTTGCCCAATAAAATAAAATAAAAAAAAGTCATGACTGATTGACCACTATACTCTTTTTATAATAAATAATACCTCTCGATCATTTCCATCCTGATCAGCTCCTTGCATTCTTCGATCGTTGCCGCATATATAATACCGAGGACAGAACAGAAACATAGTTCGACTTTTTGCTACGGTACTCCGGAATGAGTGTGGATTGTCCATTTATTCCGATCCAACGGTCACGATCATCTAAGAGGTAATAGTATTTATTGAATTTTTATTTTATAAAAATAAGGTAAATAAGGAAGTTTTGTACGGAGCGTCGTCCAGACGGCAGTGTCGAGTGGCGACGTTAAGGCGACGTACGACGTGTCTAGCAGCGGCGGCGGCGCCGTGGTCCGGCGGTGCCGTGTCCAGCGGCGTCGTCCAGGTGGCAGCGTGTACGGAGCGTCCCGGCGTCGGCCTTGTCTGACCACGCGTGCTCCTTTTACGGCGTTCAAGTCCCTGGCCGCCGGCGACCAACAACGAAGCCGAATGTCCCTTGGCCATAACGCACCCGGTGACCACGACGCCGAACGCCGTGACGTCCCGCGGGCACCACACACGTACGCGCTATATGGCCCATGAGCATCTGGCGTGCGGCGTCTGTCGACCCTCGCGCAGCACACACTGTGGTAGACGTCTTAGACGACGCTGGAGCTCTAGGAAGACTGGGCGATGTCGTCAGCGTCCATACGCTTCGCAATGACCTCGTACGCCTCGGCCATCTCCTCGCGCAGCGCAGGAGCACGCCATGATGGCGCATGTCGGAAGGTGGCAGACTAGCACTAGCAGCATCAGGGCAGCGTGTGCTCACCAAGGCCGCGTCCGTGCTACTAATGGACTGCGCTATGTTGGAGTCGTTCTGGCCATGGTATACACCAGCGCCTTGGCACATAAGGCCGGCAGAATCAGCTGTATGTGGCCTCGACAATGTGGCGCCGCGGACGCGGACTCACTGTGCCTCAGAGGACGAGCACGATCTTGGTGGTGGATACGCCGTTGCCGTTGGCGTCGAAGAAGCCGAAGGCGTCGCGCAGGTCCTCGAGGGCGGCCGCACGGCCTGCGAAGGCTGATGAAGCAGCCGCCGCTGCGCTGCTAGCACTACGAAGTAAGAACGCGGCCTCTTCCCAGTCCCAGATGCACCGGCCACACCTCAGATCCTCAAGGCGACGTACGTTATTTATTATATTAATTTATTTAGTAAATTATTAAGTTTAGAAAAATCAACGGTCCAGATTTAATTTAAGATATTATCTCCTGCGAGGTAACCGGAGTACCTGAGCATTGACCATCTTTCAATATATAATTGTGAATCTTGGTCCCAAGGCATCTTTCTCCTTTATTACTTACTCCCTCTATCCCAAATTGTAAGTCATTCTAAGAATCTTGGAGAGTCAAAGTTTCTCAAGTTTGACCAAACTTATATAACAATATAATAATATTTATGATGTCAAATAAGTATTATTAGATTCGTTATCAATTATATTTTCATAGTATACCTGTTTGATGTTATAAATTTTTATAGTTTTGTCTATAATTCTTGGTCAAACTTGAGATGCTTTGACTCTCCAAGATTCTTGGAATGACTTATAATTTGGGATGGAGGAAGTACTATCTAACCAAATATGTGCATGTGTGTTGTATTGGGAGACAAAAAATTTATCACACACGTCCTGTGCTTATAATTACACAGCCCACCCATTGTGCTGCTTCTCCTCACCACCCTCGGTTGGTAACCGTGCGCTTCCACTTTATAACACAAAGATTTAAACCTTTTTTACCATTTAAATGCCTTTTAATTCCCTAATTAGGGTATAATAAACTGCATGTACATCCACTGTTTTTCATTTACGCGTGTGTAGAGCACAATATAAACGAGTTCAGGCAAACACTTGTGTGTCATGCTGCATGTGATGTCTCCCTCGAGGTTGAGAACAAAATCCAATCCCGAGACTTGACCGGGTGAGTGTGGTGAGAGGTTCCTTCTCGAAGCTTGCTCCCCACAGGATCCAAGTGAGTTCAGTTGCGGCCCCTCCTCTCCGGTACCTGTACGTCCATGGCAGCAAGAGGGAGAGGGCTGACCGGTGCTCTAGTAGTATAATTGCAGCTTCTTTAATTTTACTATATTGTCACGATCCGGCCACGCTAATAACTCCTTTTTTCACAAGCATCGTGAGCCTAATTTGCACTTAAAAATTCATAATGTGTCGAAAACTTTCATATCAACTCGACATGTCTCCATAATTTTTGCTTAGCATAACGCCTACAAGATGGTCCGACGTGACAGAGCACATGACATGCAGCAAAATAAGGTGTATCTCACACACACAACCTAAACCCACCTGTCATCCACCCTCTCGTCACACAAAACACATAAGCGCCTCTATTCTTTCTCTCCATCTACATACACAAACGAGAAAAGAGAAAGAGCGAGTAGAGAAGACAAGGAAGGAGGCGACCCTCTAGGAGCCCTTGCTGGAGGACCGGAAGAGGCCCCCCAAGACATCATCTTCTTCCTCAAAGCTACGGTAGAGCCCCAAAGTTTGTCTCCCAAACAATAATGGGGACATGGTGGATGCATTATGGCTTGTTAAGCACATACTCCTTTGAGCCTGACTATACCCACCAGCATCATTATTGCCTGAGCACGAGCAGTGCGGATAAAGGAAGGCGCTCAAGGGCACTAGACATTACGTTGAAAAAAATATTCCCCCCATATATATAGTCAGCTAAAAATATGTACCTCCTCAGTCCCAAATTATAAGACTTTCCAAAAGTCTTAGAGAGTCAAAGCATCTCAAGTTTGACCAATAATTATAAAGAAAACTATCAAGATTTATGATATCAAATATGCATACTTTAAAAATATAATTGATAACGAATCTAACAATGCTTATTTGACATCATAAATGTTATTATATTGTCATATAAGTTTGGTCAAACTTGAGATAGTTTGACTCTCCAAGATTCTGTTATAATTTGGAACGGAGGGAGTATTATTTATTCTAGCAAATTTGTATTTCTATTGTTGTGAGATCATATGATGAAAAATAGACTGGCATTAAATTTGTATGTGCCAGTGACCAATATAATGACATAATATAACACATTGATAAAAATATAATTGGTTGAGCGTATGGTTTGTCTGATGACAGTGTAAGTCATGGTACAGTATATGGTGTGGTGCAGACCAATTTGAGTCGAGTCAAGGACTTGTGCTCATATACGTGGTTTCGTATTAATTCATGAATTGGTGTTGCTTCAGGTGGAATGTGATTGATGAAGGATTACAAATAGTTTCGCGTAGAACCGAGATTTTAGGACTAAGGGTGCGTTTGCTAGGGATTCAAATTCTTATTGATATGTTTTGGATCTAGATTTTCTCAAGAAACGTTTCAAATGATAAATAAGAATCACTTTATAAATCCATTTGACATGTATTGGTTTCAGATTCACGACAATATATATTTCTGAAAAAATCGTACAGATAAAAACTTAACAATCCATTTTTAACTTGCTGCATTAGAAAAAAATTACTGGAAAAGTATTAAACAGAACTAGGAAGGCAAAGGAGGAGAATCGTGTGAAACTACCTTCTGGCCATTTCGAGTTTGTATGTAGAAACGCTGAATCGTTTCAGCTCCGAATCATCAGTGGTAAAAACAGTTTGGAGCCGAAACCGGAACAATTCTACGGACCAAAGGGCAAAAGTTCAGGAAAGAATTGAGATCTTATTGGTCAAAGATATTAAGCAGGATGTTCGGGGTTAGAGAATGCTGCATATGAAACTAACTAATGCGCGAGTTTGTTTACAATGGATGCATTTCGATTGCTAACTGTGCTGTCTTCTGTTCAGATAAAATAATAAGCAGCATGCTGCTAATAGTTCCAAAATATTATTGTATATTTATAGATTTTAAAATTTAAAATTTAAAATTACCAAACAATCTTAAATATTGATATGGCGTATATGAAAGTTACAGTTCTCGATACCATCTACAACTTTGTAGTTGAAATTTTGTATCGTGTCTTGAGTCGTGGTGCCGTACCATCTTCTTGAGACGAAAATCAGAGGGACATCTCTCCGCCATGGTCGAGTCTTTTTTGTTTGTGCGCGTGTGATTTACACATGGTTTTTGCATGGAGTAGCTTGTATGGTTATCGGATAAAAGAATGAGTCCCTGGTTTTAATTTTCTAGATTATATTGCTAAAAACAAAAAACTTGACTTCCTTTGATACCAGAGCCTGCTGTATCATTGCAGTCACGAGATATTGGTCCAATGCCGGACAACCTATCTGTCGGTGTCTAAAATGGCGGGGTCTAGACGGCTAACGAGTAAATTTCTAAGCGTATCGGAGTTCGGATGGTTACGCTCGGAGAACAAGGAGGCTATACTGGTTCGGACACGAACGCCCTACGTCCAGTGTGTTGTGGGGTTGTATTACCGAGCGCGGAGAGCTCGTAGGAGGGAGCTACAAGCTTTGGTGAGAGAGGGGAGGCTGTCCCCAGGTCTCGTGCATATGAGGTTCTTGGTTTTGGTGAATACTCGTATGTGTGCGAGTTTGAGTGTGTGTGAATTAATGTAGGAATGTCGAGAGGGCGAGATTGGAGGTCCATTCCCTCCCTTTATACGTAGGGAGAGATGGAGGAGTACAGTAGAGAGAGAGGGGGAGTGACGTGGGCCCGGCTTGGGCTGCTACCGAAGGAAGCCTTTGTCTTCATCCTGAGGAAGATTGCGCCAGTGGGCGCATGTCCGAGTCCTGTTCGTCCTTGTTGAGCTGTAGCCATACGTCTTGTGATCGGGAAACCTGTTGTTCCTCTTTCCGGGTATGGGCGGAGGTTGATCGCACAGGACCAGGCACCCCGCGTCCCGTCATAGAGGGCTTGATGACGCCCTAATCCCTATTGGGGTGTCCGTCAGAGACATGGCGTAGATATCACGCGCGGGAGTCGTCAGTTAGGCAGCACAGGACCCTGTACCGTAGGGTGAACAGAAGTCGGCATGGTGGCTCATGCCTTGAACCCCATCCCTGAGGACGGAGCGTACTGTGGACCTTTTGACTATGTGGGCTAGGGCGCCCCAGGATCTATATGGCAATGAGACCTCCGAGGGCGAGGGTCGTCACGGATGACGTTTGCCGAGCTCGGACGGGGCGGGAGAGCCCCTGAGGGTTGATGACGTCACGGGCGACGCCACCTTGGCTCGGGCGAGGCGGAGGAGCCCCCGAAGGGTGATGACGTCACGGGCGATGCCACCTTGGCTCGGGCGAGGCGGAGGAGCCCCCGAGGGCTGATGACGTCACGGGCGACGCCACCTTGTCTCGGGCGGGGCGGAGGAGCCCCCGAGGGCAGATGACGTCACGGGCGACGCCACCTTGGCTCGGGCGAGGCGGAGGAGCCCCCGAGGGCAGATGACGTCACGGGCAACTTAGCTTGGGTACCCTATTTCTAGGTATCCGACAGTAGCCCCCGAGCCTTCGTTGTAGTGAGGACTACACCGGAGGCTTCCAAGAGCGTTTTATGGTGGTTTGGTTCGATTCTGCGTATTCCGGTGGGTGCGCGCGAGCGCACCCGCCGGGTGTAGCCCCCGAGGCCTTAGGTAGGAGATTTTTTCTCTTAAGGGCTTACTCGGAAGACTTCTACAGTGTGCGACCCTTCGCTTCCTCCACGAGGCGGAGGGAGGGAGAGAGGAGAGAGAGAGAGGAGAGAGAGAGAGGAGAGAGAGATGCTCCGCGCGTCAGGGCCAGACCTTCGGTCGCACGTCAGCCCTGGCACGGGTGGCACTGTCGGCCTCGGGCTGACACACCTTGAGATGACGAGTCCGCTCTGCGCCGCGCTGTCTTTCGGCCTGTACGGTCGATTGACCGGTCGAAGATTTGTTTGTCGGATTCCGGAGTCTGACTGCGCCCCCTTTCCCTGTAGCCCAAAAGCGAACGTGCCGTGTCTTTCCCGTTCGAGGAGTGGTGCCAGAGCACTGCTCGCTCTGCGGTCCAGACTCTGAACGGCGTGCCCTGAGTCCGCAGTCTGCTTGGCCATTTATGGCCTCGCTGCACGGCCGCGCCCCCTTAAAGTGGGTGCCGTCGAACAGTGCAATGTGGTTGGGCGGCGGGGCTGTAGCTTCACGAGCCGGTTGTCACGTGAGTGCCCTGGCAGGCTATAAATAGTGGCGACCGCCTGTGGGGAAGCACACATCCTCATAGCATGGCTTGCCCTAAGTTCTTCCTCTGAGGTCCCGTCGGAGAGCCCTCCGAGCCGCCCTAGCGGATGGCCTTTTGAGAGCAAAACCGGATTCAGAGGAAGTTCTGCGTAGGGGGTGCACGTGTCCCCTTTTGCCTAGTGGCAGGATGGAGAGGAAGCTCTGCGAGATGTGCATAGCTTCCTCTTATCCTCACCTCTGGGCGAAAGAGGAGTGTCACCACCCCCTGCACGAATCGCTCTCGGAGGGCGGAAGGTGTGGAGTCCGCCTTTTGGTTGGATCCTTTTCTCCGCCTCCGGGGAGCGATGGCGTGCTTCCCCCCACCAGAGGGTAGTCAAGGATGTGTCCACTGGAAAAGTCATGGCAGCTTTTGCGTGACTCCAGGGGTGGGCCTACCCTTGACTGCTGGTTGATGGTGATACCGCTGTCCGTGAGATATGCGGGTTTGGAGACGCCGATGTTCGGCGAGCTCGGAGCTGCTTCATCGGCGTGGCATCGCCCACGGAGGAGCTGGGGCGACTTAGCTTCTAAGTGCCCAACCAACTCCGGAGGAGGGGAAACGGCCCGGGGCCTCCCGAAGACGAGGCGACTGCTGTTCTCCCATAGCTGCAGCCGACTTGGTCTAGGTGACCCCTGGGTCGTAGCGCCGCCGTCCGAGGCGGCCTTCTATTTCAGGTGGATGCCTCCCGAGCCCCGCGGCTGGGTTGCATGTCCTGTACACATAGGCGCGTCGGGCGGTGGTGCGTTCTTTTAGCGCAGGTGCCCCTTAGGCACCCTTACCTTTTGGCCGTTTGGCCTGGGATTTCCCTTCAGCCCACCTTGTGAACGTTTTCGTGTTTTTTGGTGTCTGATGATTGGGCTTATCCCCCGTGGCTCTTAGAGAGCATGTAACCCCTGCAAGGATCAGAATTCATGTATTTGAAATAATAAAGAGATATTCTATGTTTACCTTCGTGGGCCTCTAATGAGCGAGGCGTAATGCGCTGTTTTTTCCGCTCCGTTCCCCAGTTGCCGAACCGGTAGGATGGGCGCGGCGACAGCCCCCGAGTCTTCGCTTGGCGCGAAGAAATCGTCTCGGGTCTGTGCCGTCTTTTCATGCGTTCCCCGCGCATCTCTCCGCGAGAAGGGGGAATGTGAGCCGGTCCATGCTACCCTCGAATCGGACGAACCATGGATGCTCATTGAGGTAATAACGGGAAAATCTGAGTGGGGTGCTCGGTTCCCGTTCGATGGGGTCCCGGCTGGTGGCCCATGTCGTGGCTCACCCCAAATCGGTTTCATATAGTAGCCGGGTCCGTTCGATGGGTCCCGGGGGCCTGTTGCCTTCCTTCGGTAGGAATACCATGAACCAATCATCTGTGAAGACGGACTCAAATACGAAATATGGGAATGACCTTGGCATCTGATCGCCAGGCTAACGACCGCTAGTGTGTCCATTCCTGATCTGCCCCTCGCTCTGTTGTCCTAAGGCGACCGTTTCGAACCCTGCTGGGCTGGCCTTCGTACCCCTCGACCGTAATGGGCCATCAGGGCGTCTATAGCCCTTATCCCTTTTGGCTTACCTGGGCCCATGGGCCGTCGCCGTTTGTTGCGCCACGTGCACGTACCCCCGACCTCCGCGTGAGTCGGCCGAGTCGGGGGCTCTCCCGAGACGTGCTCGCGCTCGTGAGGCGCGGGCCCGGGCCAAGGACGCGTGGGCGAAATCTGTGCGCACGACGCGGTGGGCCCGGGGTAGATCCTGCAATGATGGATACAGGATACGAATCGGAACGAGGGAAAAAAGGCGAGTGGTGTCAGTTACGTACCGTCACGCGCGGCTCCCGGTATTCCAGCGTACAGTGGAGTGGATCGTGATCGAGTGGCCACATTTAATGCGACTCGGTTCATGGGGTCGTGCTCGTGGAGGGCCGCGGACGTGTCGCTCCACCTTCTAGCCCCTCATATATATCCGTACGCCACGTCGCCGCCCGGGAGTCTGCATTGTTCGGCCTTTTTTCACCACTTGGTCTTGTTCACGCCGAATTCTCTGAAGCTAGGGTTCGCGTCATAGTGCGTTCGTCTTAGCCACTCCTTGCCCCGCGCCGCGTGCCTCTTCCCGGGTGGATTCCTGATGGCCGGAGTACCTCCGAAGAAGAGCTGGCCCCGGTGTGAGGCTGAGTACGAACGAGCGCTTGCACTGGTGGATGCGGGGATGTTGCACCCGGAGCTCTCTACCGACAACGACGCCGAATGAATCGTCCCCACCGGTGTCGAGAGGCCAGAACCGCCGGGCGGGTACGTGGTCTCTTTCCTGCCATTCCACGAGCACGGGTTTGGGACGCCGCCATCTCGCTTCTTCCGGGGGATCCTTCACCACTACAGGATTGAGGTTCAGAACCTCAATCCCAACTCCGTCCTCCACCTCGCGGCCTTCGCGGCTATGTCGGAGGGGATGCTGGCGACGGAGCCAGACTTCAACTTGTGGAGGTTCTTCTTCAAGGTGACGACGTTCATCCTTCATTCCGGAGGGGTGAGACGGGTCCCGTCGAGCGGAGGGTGCACCATCAGTTTCTGTTCCTCCAACTCCCACCTTTACATGCTGGCGCAGACGAGCTCGTCCAACCGGGGATGGCACTCACAGTGGTTCTACATTCGGAACCACCCCGAGGCGCCATTGCCGGAGTACACGGACCAGCGTTTCGCCGAAGAGATTCCCAGCTGGAACGACGACCTGACCCCAGGGGAACTTGCGGGGATAGCGCCCTACATCCAGAGCTTGGGGCAGCTCCGTGACGCGGAGCTGAACCTTTCGGGCGTCGTCGCACAATTCCTACAGCATAGGGTGCTCCCGCTCATGGCGTGGGTGCGTGCGCTGCACGACATGGTTCCAGGGACGTCGCATGAGGGATCCGCCGTGGCGGAGGTGGATCTGGAGCTCGCGGACGCGGTCGAAGTCGCCCGGAGGCTGCTCGGTGACGCCCTGGATGAGGATGGTGCTTACCGTTGTCCTCCGATGCGCCCTGACGTCAACTTCATCGAGCTGGTGAGTCGAGACTGTGATGTAGTGTCCTTTCTCCATACTCCCTTTTATTTGGTGGTGATGACTTTGTACTGTTCATCCTTTTTCGGCAGGGGCCCCTCTTGAGGGCTCGCCACGTGCCCGCACCTCTTCCTGCTCCGCCGGTGCTCGGTGTGGCGGAGCTGGATTGGGAGGCCCTCGAGGGGGATGATGATGATGACGAGGACAGGCGCCCTTTATCGGAGGTGGTCCCTACGCTCCGAACAACGGGGCTGGTGCGTCAGCCGGTCGCGGACGCGACCACTGTGGTGGCACCGATGAGAGTGCTCGGCGCGCATCTGGCCCCTGGTAGTTCTAGGGGTGGTGCTGACGGTGGCACTCCATCTAGTCCTCTTCACATCCTGCCGACGGAAGGCGGGGGCGGCGAACGGAGCGGTGGCTCGGGATCCTCAAGTCGTGGCGCAATGGAGATGATGCGGAAGCGCGGCCATGTCTTCTCCCCACGGTAAGTCTGCGCCACGCTAAGGTCTTTTCCGCTTTATCAACGTGGTACGATTGTCTATGGTGTGAACGCGGGATGGAACTTGCAGGAACGCCGGGAGCCCCGACCATGAAGGCTGGAAGAAATTGCGCCGGAGGCGCCCCTGGTTGGTCCGGGGCGGAGCGCTGCAGCCTTGGGTGCGGGTTCGATGGACGCCGCCAGGGGCGGTAGTGGCCCGACCCTAAACAGTGCCATCGTGATTGGCATAGCATCGCGGGCGCCTGCTGGTTCTGGGCCCGCGACTGCTGTGCCGTTCTCCCCCTCGGAAGTGGTGGTCGTCGACGATTCCGGGGAGGAGGGTGGCCTGGATGCTGCCGTGGCCGTGGACGTCCGGGAAGCCCAGCCGGACGTGACGCTACGGGAGGTAGCGGCGACTACCGGCGTGGGGGAAGACAGGTGCCTGGGCGGTCCCCCTCCCCGCGGCGGATTGCCTCGTAGAGCGTTGATCCCCATGTCGTTTACGGAGGAGGAGTTGGCGTCCGCGCGTGCGTCGAAGGCCGTTCTTCCTCAGTCTGGCGCGGTCTCGTCGGGCGAGGCGGGCGGCGCCGGAGGAGGGATCACTTCTGAGACCCTAAGTGGGCTTGGCGCCGACCGTCACGCCTTCGGGGTTGCTGACCCGGTCGCGTGGGTCAACCGGGAGAATCCGGGGGAAACAGTGTTCATGCTGGACGATCGGTGTGAACTCCGGCAGTGGCAACTTGCTGCGGGCTCTCGCCAGGAACACGGCCGCCGCGTGGCGCGCGCGGTGGAGGAGCTCCAGAGATCGGTTGCTTCGCTTAACGACGACCTCTCTTACCACGGCGATGTGAGGGGCCGTCTGAATGTAAGCGCCGTTCCTTCTGCGTCGATCGACCTTCTGACCTCTTTTTCACGCAGATATTCATGGCGACGAGCGCCAATAAGTCCGAATTCCTCCGCCGCAAGGCTGGGGGATGGGATCCCGAGTCGTGGACGGAAGCCAGGGACTCAGACGTGGGTGAGGTCCTCCTGACCACTCGCGCCCGAGTGGTCGAGTTGGAGGAGCAGCTGAGGGCCTCGGCGACGAGGGAAGAAGAAGCCCGAGCGTCGGCGCGCCAGAACGCGACCGACGTCGAGCGAGTCGAACGGGAGTGGGACGTTGCCCGTATTGGTGCCGAGGATATCCGCAAGATGCAGGCGGACGAACGCGCGGCGCATCGGACCGACATCGAGCGTCTAACGACTGAGCGTGACGCTGAGGCGGAAGCACGGCGTCGGGCCGTCTCAGCGCGGAACTCCATGGAGGAGGAGCGCAACGCCATGCGACGCCAGCGTGACGTCAATCGTCAGGAGCGAGACGATGTCGCGGCCCGCTTCGAGCATCTGTCCAATCAGGCGCGCGAGCGCAGCGCTGATGCCAATCGGAGGACTCTGGAGTTCTCCACCCGGGTCGGTGAGTTGACGGCGGTGGCCTCGCAGCTTCGCGCAGCGGTCACCGGTCTAGAGGGAGAGAACGCAGGTATGTCTTCTCTGTCTGTCCATTTGCCTTGGCGCTCTGAAGCTTGTGTTTTAAGGGTTGAAGTTCTCCTTTATGTCACCCTAGGGTTGCAGGCCGACGCACAGGAGGCGCAGGCGCTGCGTGAGGCAGTGCACGAGGTGTGCGACCTCTTCGCCGTGCAAGCTGTCGAGGGTGGTTCGGCAGTGGCTAGAACTCACGTCGGCCTGCTGTGGGAGCGGGGCCAAGCGCGGATCCGGAAGGCACTGCGCATCGGGGTCCACCGCACAATGTTGATCGCCGTCTGCCTCTACGACGCGGTGACTCCCGCGCTTCTCAGCGAGGGATACCCCCCGGACGCTCCGGAGGACCTGCTCGATCGGATCGAGGCCGACGCGGAGGAGCCAGCGGCGGTCCTGGCCGCCAAGCTTGACGATGAGGTGTTACCACCGCCGGAAGAATGACCCTACGTGGTCAGAGATCAGGGCCGAGGGCCCTTGTAACAAAACAATTTAAATTATCTTGTGATGTGCCCCGAGGGGGGCTTAAGACAACTTTGATAACTCCTTAATGAGCTTTTTCTATGTTTGTTTGCTTGTTGAATTTCGTATTTGCTTTTTTGCTTGGACTACTTGCCTGATTTTCCGTGGAAGAGTTTTAATCTGTTCGGACAGACAGTTGGGTAGAGGCACTTGGCTCCGGAGAGCCGGAGTACCTCGCGGCCCTTTGGCATGGTCCGTTGAGATTTATTCTCTTGGTGCGGGAAATCCGACTTTCGCTTAGCAGATCAGCAAAACGATTTTTTGAACGAAAAAGTTTTTGGAGTGAAAGACTGGGGTGACCCCTTCCCAGCCCCCGAGCGAGGTGTGTTCTGGCGCGCGCCGAGAGTGCACCTTGCTAAGAGGTCGGTCAGAGGGTTCCCGCGTTTATTCCTCGAACTTTTTGCTCTTTAAGAGAGGTTACATGCATATGTACATGATGACAAAAATACTAGGTAATAGTGAAGAAGGCGACATAGCTATTGGTGTTGTGGGCGTCCGAGCTCTTCGCGCTCTAGGGGTCGACGTCCATCTTGTCAGCGGCTTCGATCGCCACCATCAGCTCCTCACTGCGTACCTTGGCCATGGTGTTTTCGCAGCAGTCCACCTCGCATTGGTATGCCAACTTGACGTCGAAGGAAACTGTGATGATGCCGAACGACCCTGGCATCTTGAGCTTCAGGTAAGTGTAGTTTGGGACGGCCATGAACTTCGCGTAACATAGTCTTCCCAAAATGGCGTGGTAGGTCCCACGATATGCCACGACCTCGAAGGTAAGGTACTCGGTCCGGATGTTGTCCGGCTCCGCGAACGTGATGGGCAGGTCGGTCTGCCCTAGAGGTACCATTTGCCTTCCGGGAATGATCCCCTGAAAGGGAGCCCCCGAGGGTCGGAGCTTTTCGCTACGTAGGCCGAGGGCCTCGAGGGCGTTGTAGTACATGATGTTGAGGCTGCTGCCCTCGTCCATCAGTACTTTGGTGAAGCGCACACTCCCTATGATCGGATCCATGATGAGTGGATAACGGCCTGGGTGAGGAACGTGGCTCGGATGGTCTTCTCTACCAAACGTGATGTCAGGCTCCGACCAGTCGAGGTATGGCGGCGTTGCCGGGGCGACTGCGAAGACCTCGCGTCGCTCCTTCTTCTGCCGGCGCTTGCAGCTATATGCCTCCGGTCCTCTAAAGATCATGAGGCACTTTTTGACTTGAGGGTAAGAATCTTCATGACCCCCATCCCCGTCCTGGCCTTCTGACTCCTTCGGCTCGTCCTTGTCAGGAACGGTCTGAAGTCCTGACCATCATTTCACCTGGCCATCATTTGTGATATGGGCACGGCTTTGTGAGCATGTTGTCAAACTTGCCCACCTTCTTCCCGCCCTGGGGGCGGGGAGGCTTGCGATCCGTCGCTGCGACGACGTTGTCGCTGCCGCCACGCTATGGCTTGCCTCTCTTTTTGTTCCTATTCTGAGCGCGGCTCGAGCCGCCTTCACCGGCGGTCCTGACTTCCTTGCCCTTTCCCTTGTCTGGGTGGAAAATCGCACCGACCGCCTCCTCTCCCAATGCATAGCTAGTGGCGATGTCGAGGAGTCGCTCAGTGGTGCGTGGGTTGCTGCGGCCCAGCTCATGGACCAGCTTTTTGCAGGTGGTACCTGCGAGGAAAGCCCCGACCACGTCCGCGTCGGCCGCAGTCGGGAGCTTTGTGCATTGCTGGGAGAAGCGGTGGATGTATTCCCGGAGGGATTCGTCCGGCTTCTGCCTGCAGCTGCGGAGATCCCAGGGGTTCCCTGGGCGCGTGTAGGTGCCTTGGAAATTCCCGACAAAAGCCTGTCGCAGGGTTCCCACCCATCAATGGTGTTAGGAGGCAAGTGCTCGAGCCACGTGTGGGTTGAGTCCGAAAGGTGGAGAGGCAGGTTGCGGATGATGAAGTCGTCATCGTCCGCGCCGCCGGCCTGACACACAAGGCGGTAGTCGTCGAGCCAGAGCCCAGGGTTCGTTTCCCCGGAGTACCGGACGACGTTCATTGGCTGTCGGAAAGGGTGCGGGAACGGCGCGCGACGAATGTGGCGGATGAATGCCAGGGGACCCGGGGGCTTCGGCGTGGGAGGTCGGTCCTCGTCACTGTCGTACCGACCGCCACGTTGGACGTGGTAACCTCAGCTTGCGCCGTCCTGCTTGGCGTGCTTACACGCGTTGAGCGTGTCGCGCACGTCGCGCTTCTCGCCTACGCGAGCGTGCACCGTCGGCCGCCGGTGTTCGGCCGAGTCGGGAGCCACACCGGTCGTTAGGAGCCACACCGGCCGGGGGGCCGACGCTGAGTCCGCTTCTTCGCGAAGCGGAGCTCTCGGCCTGTTGTTCCGCGGCCCGCTCCAGGAGGGTCTTGCATTCGTCGTGGGCGAGCCTACCATCTGGAGCATCTGGGTTCGGGAGGTTGCGGAGTAACATCCTTGCTGCCGCGATGTTTTGGCTTGCTCGCGTGAACTGCGGCGTGCCATGCTCATCGTTAATGATGCGGTGGTATACCGCCCGAGCCTGCCTGCGAGCACGGGGCTCTGCGGCGTCCCTAGCGGCTTCACGCTCAAGCTTCTCACGCTCGAACGTCACCCTCCGCTGGCGCTCCGCGAGCTGCTGCTCCACATTGCGGAGGTCGCGAAGCTGCTGCTGCCAGGCCTCCAAGGACTGTGGATCGGGCCGTTGGTGAGGTACCGGAACACCTGTCTTGTCCTCAGGCGTGTGGTTGTCGTCACCGTCTTCGTCCTCCTCGTTGACGTGGGTGGGGTCGACCGCGACCGCTGGTGGCGATGCGTCGCACATGAAGCACTCGCGGTCGTGGTCTTCGCTGGGACCGCTCGAGTCGGTGTCGAGCAGATAATCGCTGGCCTGGAGGAAGCCACGTAGCGCCTCCTGATCCTCTAGACCGTCGAAGTCCAGGGGTCGTCGCTCCCAAGGCTCGAGTCGGCGTAAGACGCGGCCTCGGGGCTTGAGGGAAGATCGGAGGTGGAACGAGAGTGGTGGGATGCGAGTCCCACGCGTTTCCCTTTTGCTAGGTCTGCGTGGAACCACGCGGCCACCGCCTCCACGTATGACGTGGCGGCATTCTTCATGCCGAAAGGCTGCGCTTCCGAGACGGGCCTTTCGTCGCGCCCGGGGGAGAGCGGCTGCCCTCCCGCGAGCTATGTCGTCACCTTGGCGAACGCAGAATAGAGGTTGTGCAGGGATGCCCGAGTCGGCTGGGGTCCCATGAGCATGTCGAGCTGGCGCTCAAACTGAGGATAATCAGCCGGCGGGACGGCCGCCCCGCGAGCGGTTTGTTCCCCGGAGGGAGATAGATGAAGGTGGGCCATGGAAGCGGTGATGACGTCCATGGCTACCTCAGGAGATGCCGTAGGGCGACGGAGAGCCAGGTCGGCGTCCTGCCCGTGGCACTGGAAATCCAGGCTACGGAAACGAATGATGGTGCCCGGAGTGAAACGAATGTGGCAATCAGCCATCCGAAACTCGAAAATATGGGTGACACGCAAAGTCCCCCTACCTGGCGCGCCAACTGTCGGTGTCTAAAATGGCGGGGTTTAGACGGCCAACGAGTAAATTTCTAATCGTGTCGGAGTTCGTATGGTTACGCTCGGAGAACACAGAGGTTTATACTGGTTCGGGCACGAACGTCCTACGTCCAGTGTGTTGCGGGGTAGTATTACCGAGCGCGGAGAGCTCGTAGGAGGGAGCTACAAGCTTTGGTGAGAGAGGGGAGACTGTCCCCAGGTCTCGTGCGTATGAGGTTCTTGGTTCTGGTGAATACTCGCGTGTGTGCGAGTTTGAGTGTGTGTGAATGAATGGAGGAATGTCGAGAGGGCAAGATTGGAGGTCCATTCCCTCCCTTTATACGTAGGGAGAGATGGAGGAGTACAGTAGAGAGAGAGGGGGGGAGTGGTGTGGGCTCGGCTTGGGCTGCTACCGAAGGAAGCCTTTGTCTTCATCTTGTCTTCCTTTCTAAGGAAGATTGCGCCAGTGGACGCATGTCCGAGTCTTGTTCGTCCTTGTCGAGCTGTAGCCATACGTCTTGTGATCGGGAAACCTGTTGTTCCCCTTTCCGGGTATGGGCGGAGGTTGGTCGCACAGGACCAAGCACCCCCGCGTCCCGTCATACAGAGCTTGATGACGCCCTAATCCCTGTTGGGGTGTCCGTCGGAGACATGACGTGGATATCACGCGCGAGAGTCATCGGTTAGGCAGCACATGACCCTTTACCGCAGGGTGAACAGAAGTCGGCATGGTGGCTCATGCCTTGAACCCCATCCCTGAGGACGGAGCGTACTGTGGATCTTTTGACTATGTGGGCTAGGGCGCCCCAGGCTATGTATGGCAATGAGACCTCCGAGGGCGAGGGTCGTCACGGATGACGTTTGTCGGGCTCGGACGAGGCGGGAGAGCCCCTGAGGGTTGATGACGTCACGGGCGACGCCACCTTGGCGCGGGCGAGGCGGAGGAGCCCCCGAAGGTTGATGACGTCACGGGCGACGCCACCTTGGCTCGGGCGAGGCGGAGGAGCCCCCGAGGGCAGATGACGTTACGGGCGACGTTACCTTGGCTCGGGCGAGGCGAAGGAGCCCCCGAGGGTTAATGACGTTACGGGCGACGTCACCTTGGCTCGGGCGAGGCGAAAGAGCCTCTTGATGGTGGTTTTTGTTTTTGCAGAGTCTGGTAGTTTGGGTACCCTATTTCTATGTATCCGACACGGTGCTACTGACTTCACCACCAGCAGCTGCTGATAGCTAAAGATGAGCACCTGCTGATAGCTGATAGCAGGAGCCACCTGATGCCGTGATCCGAACTGGTTAAAGAAAAGCAGCAGCTGCAGCATGGAACCTCCTTGGGTTACATTCATCAATTCCACAGCAGCAGAGCAACTTGGAAAAACATAGTACCTAGGACAGAGGTGATAACTGAAGTTCTTTGTGATTGATGATTTGGTGTTCGCTCGCTCTCAGAAAAGTGTTACATATGGTGTATATCTATTGGTCTATTAAAAAAGAATCACGAAATTTAATAAGTTTCAGGTAGCCTTTATGAGGTTTGCATCAGAAACGGCTGTGTCGGGAATCATAAAAGTTACGTAGACAGCTGCCTACTACATCACTCACTAACAAAGGGGCAGCAGATTGTTCAATTTAGATCGCATCACTACTGGAAATTTGAAATTCCCTGACCAAACTCAGACAAAACTGGAATTACCCTGTCGAGCTATCACTGACGATATTTTTAATTTCCCTATGATAAGTGCACCGTAAGAAATTTCATAGCGATACTTTTACTTTTTATGATGATATATACATTTTCATGAAAATATTTTTATTTTCCCTGACGGTAGTGCACCGTGAGGGAATTTCAAATTTCAAATACTGACGGCATGTGCAATAGCATGACTGCTGCATGTGATTCCTGATGTCAGAGTTTATATATGTTTTGAATTATTTATTGTTAGTTCACTCTTTACTTTCAATAACTGTATATATATATATAGTACCAATAAAATTCGGTTTATGGGCTAGCTATTCCTATAAAATGCCATGTACAAGCTGAAGCACCAGTAGTTTTGTTTTAGGATAGTTAGGATGCCACAAGCTAAGGCACTGCACATTATGTAGGATGGTTTAATAGGCTAGGAATTGGGAAATGATGACCCAAAATGCAGCAATATATAGCATGTTGTCCATAGAGACATTTATTTGGCTTAGGAAGCATCAGAATCCCATGATGCCTGAGTTACTTGTGCAACATATAGGCTGCAGTAGATTCATTCTCAAATTAGATTGTTTGGAGGTTGTAGAAGCGGCAGTCTTTGATGAGTGGTACAACCTACGGAAGGACCAAGTTTCGGTGAGCAGAGAGCATTGTGATAGAGATTCAAACATACCCATGAGCTAGCTCAGCAATCTCTTTATCCACTATGGATTCACGTATTTGGGTGGATGAAAACACTAGTTTCATTTTAAATTCCTTGGCGATCAATGTAATCATTTTATCCATTCAACAAAAGTTTGCCGTTTGACTCTTAAAAAAATTATAGCTCGTTCCCTCTTTTCTCCTCCACCTTAGCATACAACTAATAATCTACATCCCCCTTAATTACTATACTTGCTCTTATGATATCTATCTATGCCATTTTCAAAGAATCCATGTAACTGATTAATTTACTCCATATATATATATATAAGGCAGTGCTCAAAATCATTAACCTGTTTTTTTCTAGTAGTACTCCCACAATGGGCTAGAATGTTGCTGTTGCTCTTGCAGGAGAGTTTACAATTTTATTTACAAATACAATACTAAAAAAAGGGATATTACAATTAAAAAAATGAAATTGTTCTTTACAAAGGGCTGGAGTTTTAATGGCTACGATGAAATGGTAAATAAAAAGATTATGACGACGTGGGTGTGTAAATAGTGTGACTTGGGGAGTCCAGCGGCACATTGGTTTTTAGGAAGGTAATTAATGGTCCGTTGCTTTGATTATCGGAAGGGGACTAATAAATGCAATCAAAGCTACGTACTACGGAGTACCATATATGGCATCTCTGAAATTGCTGAGAAGCAAAAAGAAAGCGTATCGGCAACTCATGTTACAATTGATCTCTCAGCAATATTTTTTTAGTGTCAAGACTCAAGACCCTGCACAGATATCATCAACTCTGAACAGCTAATAAGCAACCTGCGTCTACAAACTCTCTGTGCTGTTCCATCGCTATAAAGTAAACTGTGTCTAAAAACTCTGAACAGCTTTGGACAACTTCCAACATCTCTTGAGGATCTTAAAATTAGTTCCTTAACCAATACAATACACAGGTGCATGCCTTTGCAAAACAAGTTGTAACAATTCAATGTTCACAGGATGTATTTAATTAAACTATTTTGTAATGTTAGCATCATGAATTCGCACCCATCGTGAGCTCAATGTTCTGTACTTTTTGTGTTTGCGAGGAGTGAGCTAAAGTTCTCTGTTTTTTTATGTCGCTCCAAATAAAGGGTGCCCTAGTGTATATATATATATATATATATATATATATATATATATATATATATAAGTGAGAAAGAATCCCTTCAAATCTGTCACCTTTAGTTTGGAAATATTTGGTGTTTATTTATATTCAAGGAGGGATTATATTGGCATCTTCTCAATTCACTACTTGATATATAGCTAGCAAATATATGCTTGTGTTGTAACGAGAGAAAAAAAATCAGCACACGTCCCTAGCTTAGTAAACATGATTAAAGCACACGGCCCGGCTCTCTATGAGTTATGCAAGATATCCATTCTGCCGCTTGTTCTGACCACTCTATACGATGCCAACCGTGTGGTTTAAACTTTTTCACGACTTAAACACAATGTTTAAACTGGTTTTTGACCCTTTAAATGATCTTTTGTTCACTTCTATTTAGGTATAAACTATATGTATAATCATATAGTTTCTTTATTTACACGTGTAGACAATTTAAATGAGTTTAAGTGAACATGGCGTCTAATTAACTTGGTGGTCTTTTTGGCAAAGAGACGTTGGATCTCTCCACGAGCAGGATCTTGGAATCGGCACTCGTCATGCCAAACTTTTTTTTTACTCAAGTGTAGTGGTCATGAGGATGTGTGGCGATGGCTGCTCCATGACGTTGAATTTCTGCACAAATGATCGTGTCGACAGGAAATACACGAGAGCAACGATAATTGACCGCTAGGGGCAGAAGCAATTGTGAGCTCAGCGACCAAATCCGGTGCCAATGGAAGGATGGATGGGGAACGACTAACTATATAGATCCCAGATCGTGAATCTGATACCAAGTGTAAGTGGACAGACAATAGTAGAGATTAAGATGATGAGAACGACACACTATTGAAAAGATAGTGGACAAATCACAGATGAATAACAAAGCTCCCCTCGATCGGCCATCAACGATGCCATCAACTGTTGATGGCCAGTTGAACTTGGGCTTTGACATCGATAATACCTTTCATATGAACGCGATGGATTCAAACAACACCTATGTCAGGGCCAAACCCGCTCCACCCGACCTTTCTACATCCTACTTGGAGTGGTACTTAAGGATGAAAACGGATCGGATAAGAACGGATATCACTGATATTGTATTTGTTTTCATATTTCTGTTCGGATTCGGATTCGAATACGAATAATATCAGAAATGTCGGATACGATACGATTAGATATCGACATCATAAATATACTGATTTTAGTATTCGGATACGGATACGGTATCAGATGTTAATCTTCAGACTCGGATACTGACAGGTCTAAACTCCTCTAAACGAATTGGGTCGGACGGACGGTCGAATAAATATCCGCCCCGTTTTCATCCCTAGTGGTACATGCTTTGTCGAGTGCCGTGCATGGGGCACTTGACAAAGGTTAAGGCTTTGCCGAGTATCGTGCATGTGGTACTCGGTAAACCCCTGACCTTTGCCGAGTGTCGCAGTCAACGACACTTGGCAAAGCCCTAACCTTTTCCGAGTGTCTTGATTTGACACTCGGCAAATTCTTCGTCACACTGCCGGACGTCGTGACCGTGCGCTTTACTTTGCGTCTTTCCGCACTCGACAAACTATTTACCGAGTGCTCGAAAACAAAATATTCGGCAAAGTCGCATTTACTGTTAGGATCGTTACCTTGTCCGCGCTGCCGAGTCACTACTAGAGAACAGGTCTTTGGTCGATATCCAAAATGTGCAATAGTACTGGTTAATTTTGTGTTCGGAACTAATAGACCTTTAGTCCCGGTTGGTAACACCAACCCAAACTAAAAGTCTCCTTTAATCTCTGTTGGTATTACGAACCGGGACTAAAGGTACAAACCAGGACTAAAGGGCGTGTACTAGTGAGTGCAACACTCGACAAAGAGTTTGTCGAGTGTTTTCTAGGCACTCGGCAAAGCGGCTGTGTCCGGTAGTGACTTCTGCTTGCCTGCTTGCTCATTTTCTTCTATAGCTTCCACTGGGGATAGGCCAACCTGGCTACCGTAGAAAGGATCAATCGGGCTCACATTGTGCTTCTACCCGAGCATCATATCATGATATGCCGCCACTGCCAAAGTGCTTTCCTGGCTGTATCATTGCTGCTGACGACCAAATAACTAAATATGATCTGGACAGATGAAGATGGACCAAAATAATCAAATGCAATAGAAAGGATCAAATTCAGTTTGAGTTTGGAAAACTCAGCAAAACCCAGCCCAAGCACTGGTCCAATCTGTAGCGGCATTTGAGCACGTACCATGCAAATATTGCCCCTCCTAGTCAGCGAAAAAACATTATTTTGATGGACGAGCTATCTTTTAGAAAATTTGTTAGTGTCTGCCGTTCACTTAAACTTTCAGTGTTATGTAGCTAATTTTTTCTTCTATAATATGTATAATCAATAAATAATTAGCGTGTTATTCAGATAAAAAAATACTCGCCACCTATTTACATGGGATCAGCTTCGATACCGTGATCAATTTAATGGGGCTGTTTGGCTGCAGAGAAAAAATGCCACTGCAGGCTGCAGCTGCTGCCAGCACAGTTATTCTAGACTAGAGAGGGCAAAAGGCTATAGCTTCAGCAGCAGCAGTGGCTTGTAAGAATAATCTGGTGCTATGTTTTTCCTTGATACCTCTCATTTCCATCTCATCAGCTCCTTGCGTTATACATATAATTCCACACAATACAAAGGACAGAGCTAAAGTTGAGTGGCAATTTGATTCACTCAGCAGAAATGGTGCCATGCATTGGTATATATTTTGGCCCCATGACATATTGTTACTTTTTCGCAAAAGAACTGCCGCGCATATATATTCTCAGTAGGCGAGTCATTATGGGCCTGTTTGATTAGGAAGATGGAAATGCGCCAGGCACATGGAAGCGCTCCCAAGAACACTCTGGATTGATGTTTTGCTGTGCACCAGCCTGACAGACGGTATTCAAGCAGCACCCATATATGCATGAATTCAATAGTCACTAATAGAATGATAGACTTCTCCTAATGTTTCTATGTAGTAGTACAACACTATCACTGGAAGACATTTAGTAGAAAAGTTTGTACTAAATTTTAAATACCAAAACACTAGGAGAACTCCACTTTAATAGGAGAACTTTTAGATTTTGGTAGTGAGTTATCTTTATATTGAAAAATAAAATTGTCATTCTTTACTATCCAAGCATCTTCTACTTTATTAATTTAACTCATCAAATTGTTAAAGAAACATTAGAATGGTAAATCAATCAACCAATCTAACACTACATAAAGTTGATCTGGAACCTAGCTAGGCTGCTGAACCGACTCCTAGGTGACTCAACAGGGTTGCAATGATGAGCTGTTCTGTGAAACCACGGAGGAAACAAATGAGCCAGGGGCAGAATCGTGATTGAAGACATATGTAAAATTCTGATGAGCAGACCTAGAGTTGGTTCAGTTGAGGTCTCAGTTGCGGTGCGAGCTTGGTTTGATAGAAAACTAATGCGACAAGCACCGCCGGATCAAGGCATTATTAGTTGTCACGTCAACATGGCGTCGCGACTACTGTAATCCACAGGTTCAAAATTGGCAATATCATCGTCTCCAATATGTTGTGCTCGCTACACATCCCACTTGGTCTAGATTAACCATATATTTACAATGTGACGTCGCTGATCACCTCTACAAATGGCTCATTAATGGAGTATTATATTATTTCTATCATCTTACGTGAGATTATGTGATGAATAATTGGCTGGTATTAAATTTTGTAATTACGAAGTGACTAATATATATATTGACATTATTATTATGTTAGATAAAATATGATTGTTCGAAGAGCTGTGCTTCTTTGTATTAGAGAGAAAGAAAGGTTCCCCTACATTACACACGTATGGTTTCTGAGTGCTGTGGTGTGGACCAATTTGACTCTCAAGTCATGGACTCCCACAGCAATGCGCCGAGCCGGAGTATGTATTCAGCTAGTTACAATTCATCTTTCAGAAAATTTTTGAGTGTCGCGTTCTTCAGGACTGGGGCATGCGCTCTAGCGAAGCGACCTTCTCTTGGCTTTCATCCATAACTGTTCCATCAGTTTTAAGCGACATGCGTCTGAAAACAGTGAACAACTCTCTACAGGTCGATCTCGGGGAGGTCGCCGTCGCCCCTGGCTGGGCGGTCTGCTACCTGACGGTGGCTCTGATCCTGTGACGGACAGGGGTGAAAACCCTGCCCTTTGGGCTGACGGCGGTGGCGTACCCGCGTCATCACCTCCATGGAGGCGTCGTCTTCGTAGTCTGTCAACGGATTGCCAGGGCAGCAATCGGGGTCCGGCCGTGTCGCCGTTTGGGCAGGGGACGGCGAAGTTTCAAGACGGAGGTGCCAATCAAGGCGTAACAGCTCGGCTAATGGTGAGCAATGATTGTCTTCCATGTTTGGGGGATCTCCGGGTGAAAACCCATCTCCAGTGTTTCTGGTGGGGCGATGATGGCGTCTATGGATGTCAGTTTTCTCGTTGGAGACGTCGCTTTTGTAAGACCCCTTGAATGATCGCTCCCCTGTAGTTAAACCAGAGGTTTCGTGCTGTTGCCAAGTTTCAATACTCGTGTCTTCAATGGTGGTCGATGTCCGACGAGTACCTTTTCTTGGTCTGACAGACGTTTGGCGACAGTGTATCGACGTTGGTGGTCTTATTCTTGACGAGTGGACATCACGTAGCAAATCATGTGTCGCGTAGGACTAGTCGAGCCCCTTGTTAGGGTTGTAATTCTCTTCTGTCAGTTCTTGTTTTTTAATTTCGTGTTGTAATAATTTAGCTTGATGCATTCTCATGAGAGGATGATTGAAACCGAAAACATAATTTCTTTTATCTAAAAAAAATATGTACCCAGGCCAGTAGCTCTGCTTCTGGACAAACTTCCGACATCTCTTGTTGCGGATCGGATATTTTTGTGGGTGAAAACTGCATCCTCGTGCTAGCTTGTTTTTCGATGCCTCTCATTTCCATCATCAGCTCTTTGCATTGCCCCATCTTTGCATTCCACACACATGATACCCAGGGTAGAGCTAAAAGTTTTTTTTTTGGTTTTCGTTTTTGCAAGAGGGGCGTGCTTTGCCCTAGAAGCTTTCTTTTTTATGTCGCTCCAAAAGAAGGGTGGCCTAATTAGTATATATGGGTGAGAAAAGAATCACATGAAATTTGTCACCTTATGTTTAGTTATTTTCCAAAATATTTGTTGTGTATTTAATTATAGGGAATTTTTGTTGTAGGACACCGCAAAAAGATCAAATTATGGGGCACACACCGCAACAACGCTTTTTTGCTGAGTACCATTACAAATTCAAGGTTATTAGTCAGTGGACACCGCTTCGATTAAAATAACAATTTCAATCGTTTGGGAGAGAGAAACGTGACCGAGTGGACGATTCTGCCCCTGTCGCGTTCGTGGTCTGGTCGAACCACTTAGACCCGATCGGACCGGATCAGTTTTCATCGCCCGGTCTTCTTCCTCCATCGACTCAGCCTCGTTCTCTCTCCCTGTCCTCAATCCCCCATTGCAGGAACCCTAAATCCCTAGGTTTGGGCTTTTGGGATGGCATCGAGCTCGCATTCCAACCCCTTCGCCGCGCCTCACCCGCCCCCCATGTCCGTCGAGCAGTACCGAGACCCTGCAGGATTCTTGCCATTGGTAGCTTGCTCCAAGTGCGGAACCAAACTCATCAGTCGCGTGTCGCAGAAGACCGGTAGCAAGGGGAAGAGGTTCTACAAGTGTCCACTACTTGAGCACGTAAGTTTTTGTGGATTTGTTCTTTATCACCGTGAGAGATCTGGTTTTCTAAGTTGAATGTGTCTCTTCTTTTGTTTGCAGACCAATTTTGCTTGTGGAACATACATGTTTGAAGAACAATACATCAATTACTTGGTCGTCGGAGGTCATCTTCCTCGCGGTTGTAGTCAGATCAGAGGGCCAACTAGCATGGCAACGGAGGTGCTGCAGGGTGACCAGGATCTATTGAAGGCTACTCAGGCGCTTGAAGATCTGATGCATAGTGTTGTCATTCATCTAAATGATTCAGAGGCCATGCTCAAATCATTAGTTGACAGCCACAAAGCTTTGAAAAACAAAGTTGATCAGATAGGAGAGCATCTGTTTTTTGTAGTTGTTACTAAACTTTTTGTTTTAGTGCTAGTTCTGCTTGTTCTGTTGGTTAAGTGAACATTTGTAGCAGGCTGACCTGCAGTAGATGGCTATATCAGTGCCTATTTTGTAACTTATTTTGTGAACTTATTTCAAGCAATATGAAATGTATTGCAACTTGCCATTAGTACTGTCAAAACCAGTTGCAAAATGTGGACAGTTAACTTGCAAAACTAGTACTGCCATCAGCAACAGCTTAATGCCATACATTCAAGGGAATTCATAAGTGTCTGACATCACAAATCCATTACACATAAGTGTCTGACATCAACTAACCATCAAAGTCTGATTACTGAGTTCATTATTGATATCACAGGTCCATTACTAATCATCAAAGCCCTTACACATATGACAGGTCCATTACTGAGTTCATTAGAACTCAACCAAAAGTAGGTTCATTACAACTCAACCAAAAGGCAACTCATAACTGACATCACGGGTCCATCATCAGCATCTTCTTGCTGACCCTCTTGCTTGCTCCCTCTATAGTGGTGGTCACCTTCTCTGTCTTCTTGGTGGTGGTCACCTTCTTGATCTTGGTGGTGGTCACCTTCTTTGTCTGCGCCAAGCCTTCGGGTGCATCCACCAATGCCCTTTTACGGCTGTTAGGAAACACAAAAAAGGCATTAGGAACAGCCTAGAAGTGAGAAAATGTAGTTCAGTTTCAGAATTCCTACCTTCTAGTGTTTGTTGCTGGGCTGTTGGTAAGTGTAGCTGCTGCTGTAGGGCAGTTGGTAAGTACTGCTGTAGGGCTGTTTGTTGTTGCTAGGTGCTGCTGCTATTGTTGTTGCAACACTACCACAAGTTCCTTCAATCTGTGATTGTTGTGTTGACAAAGTGGTTGAACGACTAGATTTATTTGTCCTTTTTCTCTTTGGCTTTGGGGGTGCTAGTGGTGGTGCATTGGAGTCATAGACTGTTTCATTACAGGTCTTCATCATATGACCGTACTGACCACATCTCTTGCACTGCATCTGTTTACCTGGCTTGCCACCTTCTGCTGCACTTTTGATCCTTCTATTTCTTGGACGTCCTGCAGCTCTCTTGAACCGAGGAGGCCACAATTTGAAACCCATGTCAACCTTAGGCCACTGAGTTCTATCTGTCATTGGGCGTATAGCATTCTCATATGCTTTCTTGAACATTGCAACATAGTAGTAGTTATCTACATAGTCTTCAACACTTCTGTTGCGCATAGAATTGATAAGGCAAAGTGCATGAGTACACGTCAGACCAGTAATCTGCCACCTCTGACAACTGCATTCCCTTGCCTCAAGATCCACAATGTGTCTCCAAGTTTTGAGTTCCTTTGTAGTGCCTTGGATCTCTCCAGTGTTGTTAGGACCCTTGTGTATGACATACTGCAAGTTCCTACTCATAGCATGAAGTTGTTTTGTGATGTGAGGCAAGATCTTGTCTGTCATCCTACTCGACAATGTGTTCCTTATTTCTTGTTTCTCCATTATCATTTGCCTTATCATATCCATTAGGGGTATTAGAGGTAGTGACTTCTCATTCCTAATCCAACTGTTGAATGTCTCTGCTATGTTGTTAGTAACATAGTCACACTTTGATGCATGAGAGAACTTCCACCGAGTCCATATGTGCTTATGGTTGTCAGCAATCCATTTCATAGCCCTAGGTGAAGCTTTGTTCATAATGTCAAAATGATGCTGGTAGTGCTTCTGGTTGTAAGCCCTACTAGCTGGCTAGAGATGTTTCTTGAACACTGCACCTCTATATCTCTTATTGAAATTCTTCACAAGGTGCCACATGCACTCTCTGTGTTCAACCCCATTTTGGAATACAGATGTCACTCCCTTGTCAATACCCGTGCTAGCATCTGTACTGATCACTGGTCCAGGAGGAGACCCAATGGCAACCTATAGCTACTCAAAAAACCATTTCCAATTCTCAGCAGATTCAGACTCAAACACCCCAAAAGAAACTAGAAAAAGCCAATTATGTGCATCTACAGCTAATGTTGAAGCCAACTGTCCTCTCCACCTCCCAGTTAAATGTGTAGAGTCCACACCAAGAAAAGGTCTGCACCCATTCATGAATCCATCAATACAACTCTTGAAAGCCATAAACATCCTAGTGAATTTTGTCCTGTTACCCTCTTGTGCCCAATCAATTTGCACAATGCTGCCTGGATTTGTTCTCTCCACCTCAGCCTTGAAACTATAAGCATCTTCAAAACTTTCATCCCATTTACCTCCTATGTCTTTTAAAGCCATCTGTATTCCATCCCACACAACATAATAGGACAACTTGATGTTGTATTTCTTTTCTAAATCTTTCTTAAGTGTTGTTGGGCTTTTTGTTGGTTCATCCCTCAGGATATCAATCACCCTATCCCTCACCCATGAATTGGTAGCCATGCAATTCCTAGTCAGCTTGGATGTGCTAGCACAAGTATGCTTTGCATACATCTTCTTTACCTGCATAAAAAGGCATAAGTCAAGCTTGAGTTAAGAACTGTATGTTACATACTTTCCAAGTCCTTCCATCCTGCAATTGAGAAGAATGGATCCTCCACTTGCACTTCTTCTTCTTGCTCTTACTTCCCTTGCAGTACCCTCGGTACCTTTTGGACTCACTGTAAGGAGCTGCAATTTCAAACTCATTAAGCACCGCAAATTGCCTAATAGCCCTCTTAAAGGTAGCCCCATCCTCCAATGTGACACCAAGGGCTATAGTTGGGTTCTCTAAGTTAGTTACATGCTCAGAAATCTCACACCCAGCTTCATCATCAACTAACAAATCATCATGTTGAGTACAATCAGAGTCAGTAGGTTCTGCATCTTGGCCTTGCTCTTGGTCAGACATGTACTGGGCCTCATCATTCAAGCCCACATATTCTTCATCATCTTCCTCCCATGATACATCATCATCAATAACCCTTTTCCTAACTTTTTTCTTCTTTGCTTCAGTAGCCTCAGAAGATCCATCAGAGCCAATAGAGTTAGCAGAATCAGAGTCACTATCTCCCACACTAAGTGATTGGACATCCTGTCCATCATCGACACTGTGATCAGTATGGCCACCAGAAAAACCAAGTAGAGGGGGATGACTCTGTGCACCAGTCTCATAACCAGCAGACATGCTCCGAGTGTATGCCACTGCAACAGTATCATAAAAAGACACAAATAAAGGAAGCCTCCTTAAGTCCCAAAAATTGGCAATAGCATGCATGAGAGCTGCATCAGTAGTTATAACTTCATAGGCTCTGGTGTCCTTGTCGAAATATGACAGATTGAAACCTTGATTTTTCCCATAAGATAATTTCACTGCTACCTCATCTGTCAAATCCAGTATGAGCTGAAAATCTGATGCGTTGTGCGCCAAATGCCTACCGTCATCACAAGTCTCGACATAATGTGGCACACGAACAACTATCCTTAAAGCAGAACTACTGTCCATCCTAAAAAATGGACAACAACAACAAATAAATCCCTAAATTCGGCCAAACTTCTACCCGCAATGAGCCTAGCCTGACCCCAAGCAAAAAAGGCAAGGCAAGACTAGTAGAATGCATACCCGTTAGGAACCCATGACAGATTGAGGCCCTTCGATGGCGAATCAACACTCGGGCGGAGGCGCTTCGGTTTCGGGGAAGCAACCATCTTCACGCGTCCATCAACTGAGCAGGCGCCTACTGTGGTGGCGACTCAGATCTGCGGTGGCGGGGCTGACGCCGACGGCTGTGGTGGCGACAGAGACGACGGATGTGGCGGGGACAGAGACGGCGATGGCTGTGGGGGGAGAATGTGCTAGGGTTCCTCATCGATCTTCCTTTGCGGGCTCCGATTCGAGCTGAGTCTGAGCCCGATGCAACGTGGTCCGGTTCGACCAGTTCGGCTCCAGTCAAGTCCAAGGGGAAACACTCGTCATTTCAGAAAGTTTCTCTCTCCCAAATGCTTGAAATTGTTATTTTAATCGAAGCGGTGTCCACTGACTAATAACCATGAATTTGTAATGGTACTTAGCAAAAAAGCATTGTTGCGGTGTGTGCCCCATAATTTGATCTTTTTGCATCTCAAAAGTAGGTGAGACATTATGGACGCATTCAATTTATAATTTTTCATGCAGATATAATTGTGAAGGATCTTGTTGCTATCAAGGCACTTCTATACTTAGATATGTCCTTATGCTGTAAAGGGAGAAAAAAATATCGCATTGTAACACCTCTGGTGTTTAATTTTTAAAAATGCCATGTCATCATAAGCAAATTTATAGAATCATTCAAAATGCTTGATCACTTGTTTATGCATACAACTAAAAATAGTTTATTTGATTGTGCTTTGCATAGCTTGTGAAGGTTTGAATTCGAATCGAGAAACAAAAATCGCAAACCGAAACCGAAAACCCTAATTGGAGGGTCATTTTTTACCTAAAAACACAGATAAAAAACTACATAGATTTGGATCAAGACTGTTTAAGCAAAGTTGTAGATCTCATCAAACCAAGCAAAATATATTTTTGAAGGTTTTCAAGTTATATTAAAAAAATCTTGAGTAAATGCAAAGGGGGTAAAAGGATTTCAAACCCTAATTTGAATTCAAAAGTGAATTTCAAAAAGTAGACAAATTTTAAATGTGACCCTTTAATGAAAGTTGTACAAAATAAAAAAATAAGCAACTTTTATTTTTGGAGAAAATTAAGTTCTGTTGAAAAATCAAGAGTAATTTGCATAATCATTGCAGGGGCAATCTTGTAATTTAGGCTACAGTGACAGTGGGAGCACCAGTGCCTCCGCCGTCTCTCGCCGTCGCGTTGGCCGCTTCACGCCTCCTCGCGTGCCAGTGAGGTCTCCAGCGTGGAGAGTGCTCCTCCATGCGTCGGATGAGCCCCTCATCTCCTTCGTCTATAAAGGGAAGAGCCCTCCTTTATTTTGATCTCGTCTTCTCCTCTGTTTCCACGCCGCCAACTTCTCCCCCAACTCTGGTGAGCGATCAAGACCACCGTGGCCCCTTTCATCTTCATCCAGTAATCGCAACCGAATCGTCATCTCCTTGCGCACCGCCTGAGCTTGTTGATTGAAGCTCTATGCCGCTGAAACGCCCAGTTCAACTCCATCTTCCCCAAGTCAGGTGACTGGAGTTTTGAGATCCGCCATGCATGAGCAGCACTCTGGTACGAGGTTTCAAGGCCTTTTGGTGATTATTCCTTGCTCCTTGTGGTTCGATCGGTTGATCTCGTTCCTTGCTTGTTTGCCCAGAACGCGCAAAGGTGTGCCATCCGCGCTGCCATCTTCGTCTTCGTCGTCGGTTATAGATGTCCAATGGGCCGTGCCGGCCTGGCATGGTGTCGCGCCTCGACGGGCCGTCATGCCTACGTCGTGCTCGTGCCTGGCCTTTGGCACAAGGAACAGCCCGTGGGCCGTCGGGCCGACCCGAAAGCACGGCGTTCCGCCGTGGAGAGCACACGAGGTGACGCCTCGAGGAGATGACGCTTGGCAACGCTGCTGGCTGCCGGATTGCCGGTCAGCGGAGGATCGACGCAAGCCCACAGCAGTGACGGAGAAGCCTGCGACGACGTCCCGACTCCCAACTCCCGAGGTCTCCCGACTCCGAGGCGGCGCACGGCAGACTCCCGACTCTTAAGGCAGCACACGACGCACCCTACCGCACGGCGGAGGTCGTGGCCTTGTGGCCCGCGCTCGAGGCAGAGAAAGATGGAGAGTGCAAGACAGTGCAACGATGGGTGCCGTCATGCCGGGACTGGAGGCGGGAAGGAGGGGCCGAGGGAGCAAGACGCGACTCGTGACAGAATGCGGGCGTGCGGCGGCGGAGGGAGGAAGGAAGGGGTGAGGCCGTGACGTGAGGGAAAATGTGGGATTGTGAGCTTAGGCCTTAGGGTCTGTTTTGGTTAGCGGTCACTAACACTTTTTATAGTCCCTAAAATACCAAACATCTTGACTAAAGTTTAAGGGCCACTAAAGTTTAGTGACTTTTAGTCACAAAAGAGTAGCTAAAAGTGACTAATGTGTACATCAGACATGTGATTTAGTGAGTCAAACCAAACATGAGGCCACTAAACTTTAGGGGGCACTAAACTTTAGGAACCACTAAACTTTAGTGGATTAAACCAAACATGCCCTTAGTGTTAATGTCAGAATGGACTTTTAGTCTCTTAGCAGGCCATGGTCCATAAAGAATATCGGGCCGTCGTCGAGCCAGATCTAAATGTTGGGTCGTGCCCATATCGTGCCATGGGCCAGGGTGGCGGCCTAGGCACGACCTGCTGCCTCGGGCCGTGTCGGCACGGGCCCGGTGGCTACCGTGCCGGGCCGTGCTCGTGTCGGGCCAAATGACTGTGCCTCGGGTCATGCCATCGGGCCTCGGGCTGCATGGCCACATATATCATCGGTCATCGCCTTCCACCACCTCCTAGCTTCATCATGCGTGCACTTGAGCACCGCGGTGAGCTCCTCTCTATCTCTTCGGTAGCTTGGTTGTTCCTGTTGTGCATTGTGTTGTGCTGGCCGCGTGAGCCAGTGTGTTCCGCCGCCGCCGCGCCGACTGTGCGCGACGCCGGGGCTACCCAGGAGCAGATAGCGGCATGTGAGGGTTGTGTTGTGATCACAGAGGATCGCTGAGTGAGTTGAGCGGCTTGGTTTAGCCTTCGGTGAGTTGTAGCTGCCGGTGTGAGCTCCGGCCAAGATTCTCGTCCGCCATGGCTATCGGTGTGAGGTCCATGGTGCTTCAGAGTTTCGTCTGAGTGGTTCAGTAGGTGCGGGGTGAGGTGCTAAAGGCACTGGTGTGCTCGGTTGGGGGTGAAAGCCCGTCACGACGAGCTATGTGGCCTCCAGTGGCCGCCGGCGAGAAGGAAAGGGAGAAAGGGTCACTGACGGGTGGGACCCGACGTGTCAGTGACCGAGAACCTCTGTTTTCATGTTTTTCAAAATGGTTTAGTACCTATTTTTGTTTATTTTGCTATAATTTTTGTGCTAATCCAAATATTATGAAATAATTTGAGTTTGCTCTTTGTTGTATGAAGAAAAATAAAAAAATATAATATATCTATTTTTAGTAATTTTTAATTATGGTAAAAATGCCTCAATTAATTGATAAATGCCTTTTCCATGTTTTTTAATAAATAAAATATGGCTCCAAAAATCATGAAATTAATTTTTCAACTTATTGAGCACATGTATATTATATATTAATTTTGTTATGTTTCGGATAAATTTTAAGTTTTGGATATTAATTAATTAATAAATAATTCTTTAATAATTAGAAAACCCTAATTACTATGTTTTGAGTGGCTTTTAGGGTTGTTTGCTAATCCAAGTCATTAACTTTGATGACTTTGAACTTGTTTGATGCAATCAAAACCTAATGTTTCTAAATACTTTTTGGATATAATTATTAATTTGATTTGTTTAATTAAAATAAATCCTAATCTTGCTTAGAGAGCTAATGAGCAGCTTTACCGTGAAGAAAAGTTGTACTCAAGGTTCAACTAAACTTTTTTATACGTTAATCACCGAGTTAACTTGTCATACCTTGTTTGTTAAGCATCATACTAAGCATGTCATCAACCCGTGTAGATCACGACTCTGCCGGTGAGGTTCAACAGGTGATTGAATTCGACATCTCTAGTTCTGACCGCGAGGTGGTTTTCCCAATCAATCAAGGCAAGCGCAGATTCATTTAAACCCTCTTCCTTGTATTTTCAAACATTTTATGCAAATGCAATTATGGTTAAGTAATGCATAGTTCCTTATAAGTAAAGTACCCACTTGATGCATAGCTTACCTTGTTAATCCATACCTGTACCTTTTTACCCGTTTTAAACTACGAATGTTACCTTATGCTACTTAGCAATGCTTTGAACGATACAAGTCAGGTGATTTCCTGTCACCTGCGAGAATAGGTGATGAACTTTTGAAAGGAATAATGATGGAAGTAATAACTTGAGACCGGGCGGACACAATGTTTGGGAGCCACTAGATGAGTCTGGTGAGCGGGTTCTCTCCGCCTGTGTCGATTAGGAGCCGTCCATTGTGGATGCTATCGGGATGAGACTTTGCAATACTAGTCACATACTTCGGGAAGTTGGACTCCAACTATTCCATTATGAGAACGATTAACCAACACTAGGAGTGGAGAGATGGCGAGAGTAGTATGTACCCTCCTTGCTTGAAGGGCAGGGTGGAGATGTACTATTCTCTCAGGTGGTGGGTCCTCGGTCTTGGGTGGAGGATCCGGAGGATGGTTAGTGCTACATATGTCGTGTGATAAGGGATCCTCAGCTGGGTTTAATCGATTCGAATTGTCGTGCTCCTCGGTTATGGAGAGTCGACTCTTTTATCCTCAACGTAGTTAACGAAACTTGAACTAGATACTTGATGTCTTTGTTGGACATGGTTGTTACCATGTTATCGATCAGAACTGCGATTGGTACTTAAATTTTTAAGAGAAATGAATCAACTTTACTTATTTACTAAAAATGCTCAGTTATGCAAAAGATTTGATGTTGGCAATACCTGTCCTTGACACCCAATATCTTGCATACTTTATTATCACGACTTGTTAATAAGCGGTTAAGACTTGTTGAGTACTCTCGTACTCAGGGTTTGTTACACTACGTCAAAACCGATTAACGATGACGGTCAAAAACTGTTTATCGTAGTGGTCAAAGCCGTCCGCTGCGATGATAAGGCCATGGTTAATCAAGCATTAACCGTGGCAGTCACCAGCAGCGCCCGCTGCGGTTAATGTATTAACCGTAGTGGGCAAGTTACAATGTCCGCCACAATTAAATTTTTTAATTAAAAAAATAAAAATGCAGTTTCAGAATCTGGAGCAGTATTTACAGATTTCATACAACAACCAGAATTCACAGAAATCATAGCAGAGATAAACATCATATATATACATTGAACATCCATACACAGATTCAAATTCACATAGCCAAATATCCATACACAAGCACATATAAGTTGTTGTCATCCACCATATACACAAAAGAAGCACATGATTACATTTCAAATTCAAATTTCCACTTGGTGTTTGTAATCCATGGGACAGAGCATGGTGTCCCACTTCCTGAACTTCTCGAACTCAGGTAGAACCGCCAGGTCACCCTCATTGTCGAAGAATTCTTGACCTTCTAGAACACAGTTCTCTAGTAGGAACTTACAAATGTCGGCCTTGAGTTGCTTGAAAGCAAGTTTGTCTCTCGTAATGCATTCCCAATCTTTGATTCCCGCCTTGAGCTTCTTCCAACTGCTGGTGTACTCCTTGCACTGCCTTAGGTGTGCGCAGGTGTACAAGCCACATGCCGTTGATCCATATGGTTGTTTAGCGCACTGCACGATCGAAACAGAAATGTTAGAAAAATACATATATATATGAAAACATTACTGAATCTTTGGAATACTTACGGGGAATTCACGCCGGATCTTTAAGTGGTATGAATGTTTCTTCTTGAAATTTTCACTTCTTCGATCCCAGCATTGGGGCTCCTTTAGGTATTCCCTGTAAGCACTGTACGAAATGCATTAGTGTTAGTTAGCAACCATTTGAATACGTACGAGAAAACCTTAAATGATCAATAAGCTAGGTGACTTACGTTTTCAAGCAATCTTCAAAGGCCTTGTACCCTTTTCTATTTAATAACCTCAATGAGTCAAATATTACTGCCCTACCATCTTGAGGATAGATGAGAAATGCAACCCAATGTCCATCGACTTGGCCCTTACTACACCATTCAAACAAAATACAGGTTATGACGACGATGTAAGTTTATGATCCTAGCCACTTAGCTATATGTACAATTTTGACTTACCCAAAGTGGTAAGCCGCCTTGATATAGTGCGGCCCATCCGGGTGAATCTTCTTCATCACTCCATTTATGTACCTTGACAAATTCTTCTTCTCCTCTTTCATATTCTCGTCGTATTTCTGTTGCCTCTGCTGTGCTGTCAACTTTGGATCCGTTATCTCATACCCTTTGATGACTCTCTTAGCAATATGCATTGGAGAGAGGTAGAGAGTAAGATGTCTCTTTTTGTTGCTTACTATCACCGACGTCCTGCACGGAGAAGTCATCGAGCCATACTAAGTATATAGTTGACCATTAGCTAGTATTGCTAAAATCTGTGAAACTGACAATTAGACTTACAGAGTGAATAGGGTGACTTGGACAACATCTAGGTCTTCTTCCCGGAATAGATGCCACATGTCACGGAAGTCTACGGGGAGAGTAATAGTTTTGGGCAAGTGGAAGTACTTCAGGGGAATCTTGATTGTAAAACCTGACATCCTGACTTTTGCAGCTTCCATATATCACCTATGAAATCTCTTTGTTTCCCATAGTTCCTCATCTATGAGTTGTGCCTTAGGAATCAAGAACTTCCCACGCTCATAGATGTCAGGACAGTCTTCGTCCTCCGGAAATAGCTGTCGGCTAGTATTTGGAGGCCTAGAGAACGGTTAAGAGAGTATAGTAAAGATTACTACCATCTTATAGCTAGGATAGAAAGTTGAACATGATATTATGCATCACGATACTATACCTTTCGAATGTAGTAGTGTACGGCAGCGATTTGGTGCTCATGTCTGGATCCTTCATAGGTGCCTCTGCATTTCCTGGTTGGTCCGGAGGTGGGTCCACAAATGGGTCCGTAGCTGGACTTCTCGATGGATCCACATGTGGACTATTTGGAGGAGGGGATGAGCTTGTGCCCATGTCCATGCCCTTGTCCCTGCCATCACCATCTGGTTTTTGCTTGCCCTTGTCCCCGCCATCATCCTTGTCACCATCTCCGCTGTCATTCAGATCTTCCAGTTCAGGGGGACAAGATTCGGCAACTGATGGTTGTGATTCGCCGATGGTCGGCGTTCCCGTTGGTGTCTCTGGGACGATCTCAACGTCTTCTTGATTCCACAAGATTTCTGTTCCCAATGCTGTTCCTAGAATTCGGTGTCGCTGTAAGCTAGGATGATCCAATTCATAATCTTCGTGATTTGGCGCAATCCAAGCAGGTCTCACGACGACATAGTTCTCAGGGGATGTCATCTATGTTGAATTCCACAATTTCGTTCACGGTGAGTACAACTCCCTCTACGATAAACAACTTCTTGCTTGATCGCCCGATCGGGATATGGAGCTGGACATGTAGGCTTTGCTGGATGTCTTGTAGCCTCTGCACCAATCGTCTTTCTAGAACTTGACTCGGAGGCGCGGGAAGACCAGCCTGACGAAACATATGTGACCTCATAGCCACCATCTCGGGGTCGTTGCTGGTGAAGGCCTTCTTTATTCCTTGGCTAATCATTTCGGACACGCCTTCCTCGTATCCTTTCTGAAAGATTTCTTTCTTGTACCTTTCCCTTGACCGGTACTTGGTAGAGTCAGTTTTCCAGGTCTCAACGGACAACCAACTCATCTTGGACTGCATTCCACGAATGAGACCACGGTGCTCAAGGGTTGCAAGGACCTCGGTCAGCATGTCGTGTCCTCTGCAGACCTCGATGGAGTCCTTGGATTTGCTGGCCTCGATGACAGCCTGCTCCACCGCCTCGAAGTGAGGCTTGTTGAACCTGGTCGCGCATGGCTTGAGCCTCTTCAGAATACGGGAAAAAATGAAGTCTTTTGCCGTACCATCAACCCCTTCCTAGGGATCGAGGATTCCTGCCTCCTGTCTAGCTTGTTCTTGTGCCCGCCACCGGGGCCTATGACCAGCAAAGCCAATCATGCCCAAGTGGTGGGGATGCTTGTTCTTCTTCACCAACGCGCTAAACTTGGCGTTGTTTTCATATGCTTCAGGTGTACTCCTCAACCTAACGAATTCATCCCATACGTGCGCCTTCACCATGGTGTATTTGTGTATGGGTGACTTTTCCTTCTTAAAGAAATACCTAGCAAGCATGGACTTGAAGTTGTGCCATGAACAGGACGCCACGTGCAGTGCCCACTCCTTGCATTTGGCCATGTCGTCGCCTTCTGGATAGGTGAATTTCCTAGTCACCTCGCCCCAGACATTCTCCTTGATATCGTCTGGGACAGCATGCCAGGTCGGCCAAGTGATGAGCACCTTCTCCCTGACTATGCAACCCACCTGGTTGCTATATCGGCCGATGACCTGAAGAGGCTGCAATGGGTTTCCCTCTGGCCCCACCTCAAGGATCATGTGGACGTCGTCAGTCAAATCCCTCTGGTGCCTCCCATGTTCCCCCTCCTCCATTTCTCCCCCTTAGATTTCGCTGAGGATGGTGTCGTCGAGGGAGCGGGAGCGGGAGTGGGATCTGGAGTGGGAGCCACTCCTTCTGCCTCATTGACCTACGATTAACCGTGGTGGTTGTTGTAATACAACCGCCATAGTTAATATTAACCATGGCGGTTTTTCTAACCCAACTGCCACGGTTAATAGGCATTAACGGTGGTGGTTGTTTTAGGATAACCGCCATGGTTAAGTAGTAGAGGGTTTAGGGTTGTGTTATCCGGACGCGGAACGGAGTCCGGACGCAGTGAATAGTTGGGACCAGAGTCACTGTGCGGGAGGATGCACAGTGGAGGGGGCTGACCGGACGCAAGTGAGATGGTCCGGACCGCATAAAACATGCGTCCAGACCTTGCAACTGGAGCACAACAGAGAGCTCAAGGGAGCTCTCTGTGTTGGGTCCGGACGCAACCTGCAGTCCGGACCCAGCCACTATTCACTGCGTCCGGATCGTCTGCAACTCGCGGACCTAACCCTGGTGTCCGGGTGCACAGTCGTTGGTCCGGACCTGAAAAACAGGGCAAATTAACTTACTTGCTTCATGGAAGTTTCTCCACTTGGTCCAAGGACTATTCCTATAGCTTCCTAGTGCTATTTTGACAAGTGTGCACTACACCTAAATACTAAGCCTCTCCTAGGTCAAGCTACTAGATAGAACCCCTCTTATTAGTACGGCCAAAGGAAAAATAAAGGTGCTAAACTACTCTAAGTGTCTCTCAACTCCAGTGACACTTAGACCTAGTCTAATCTTCAACCTTGTCGCCAATCCTTTGAAAAACCAAAACGATTCCAATACGGGGCACATATATCATGATAGTCCAATCAACCATCCATTACCATGACCTAACTTTCTTATTGCCTCTGCAAAACACACGTTAGTCATAGTAATCTTGCATTGTCGTTAATCACCGAAACTCTAGGGGCCTAGATGCTTTCAATCTCCCCCTTTTTGGTGCTTGAAGACAATACGCCATAGAGTATGAGAAGAGATTTTTATTTTGGGTTTTCAAGTGACTTGGCTTATATAAGCATGGGTTAGTGAATTATGAATGAATAATACATGCTTAAATAATCCAAGCCACAACATGTACTGAGGATAAGAATTAAGAGCAAGTACATGAGATATGCTTAGCCTTAGGTATATATCAAAGTAAAGAACGGAAGCATATCAAGGGCCAAAAGCATGTGACATAATATATAAGAGTGAACCACATATGTCACAAGCAAGTGTATCATCACACAAAAACAAAAGTATGTGATAGGGTAAACATGATGCATGAGTACGAGAGTAGTAAGCACATCAAAAGAACCAAGTCTCACTCTCAACTTCCCCTATCACTAGAATACTCTCACTCTCTCCCCCTTTGGTGACAAAGCACCAAAAACTAAGCGTCAGGCGCAGGAGGAGCAGCCGGGTCACGAGCGCGAAGGTCGAACTGCTCGTAGTCGGGACTGGAGTCGCTGTCACCTGAACCGGCTGTGTCTAGAGCTGTCTCTGGAGCAGTCTCTGGAGCAGTGGCCACAGAAGTAGAAGTTGTAGTATCGACCACTGACTCTGCTGGAGCAACAGACGACTGTGTCTCTGGAACCACTGCCTCTAGCTGTGTCGATCCGTCTGTACTAGGCAAGTATGGAGCGGGAACTGACACTGAAGGACCAACCTCAGACTCTAGAGCAGGAGCTGTAAGTGGTGTCTCTGACACTGGAAGCTCAACAGTCTGTCCTTGGGGCTCACTAGCCACTGTAGTCAAGTCGGGCTGAACCTCTGGAGTAGGAGTGTCCATAGCCGGTGGGTCCTGAGGTGCAAGCTATGACAAAGCCACTGAGGAAGGTAAAGTGCCACCTGTCTGTGGTGCGGGCTCCGGCGGAGAAGGCTGATAGTCAGTAGGACTAGCAAGGCCGGTGAGGGCACTGTAGCTAGCGGAGAAAGGAGGAGCTGAACTATCCAAGCTGGCAGACGCTGAGTACGGGGTAAACCCTGTGGTGATCGGCGAAAACTGCGTCGTCTGCCCCACTGTGTCGAAGCACTGAGCCACCTGACTGACTGGAGACTGAAACTACGCTGAGGGACTCACAATCTGTAGTCCACCAGAGGACGGTATAGCGAAAGTGGGAGTCGCTGGGCGAGACTGTCCTGGAGGAGTGACCGAGCGACCTGCGTACTAAGCATTGGTGGCCACTGGGGCTGTGAAGTACGAAGACGAGGGTGCCGGGTGCTGGACGAAGTAGGGCATGCCGAAAGGCGGCTGCTGAGGTGAGATCCCGAAAGACTGTCCAAGTGGTGGCTGAGCTAGTCTAGACTAAGACGGACCCAACTGAAACTGCGGCGGCCTCTGAAGGAACGGAGGAGGTGGAGCGCCATCATGCTGCAGAATATACCCCATGAACTGAAAAGTCATGGCCTGACTCGCAAGCAGCTGCTCCTGAAACTGGTCCTGTCGGTCCTGAAACTGGCCTACCATGGCCACCATGTGCTGCTGAGACGTGTCGAGCCTGTCTAGAACTCGGAGAAGGATAGGTTCGGTAGGTACTGGAGGTGGAGCTACACTGGAAGGACCGGCCTCGGCGTCGTGAGCTACTGCTGGACGTGAAGGTGCAGGCTGGTGAGGACGGTAGTCGTCGTCGTTGCTGTCAGAGGGGATCGGCTCAGTGCCCTGACCCAAGTGCTCCTACCGGTGAAGTGCCTCTAGCTCTGCATGAGCAACTGTGCGCATTGCCTCATCCTGGGCATCAACCTCGGCCATCTCTTGAGCCAGAACTGCACGACGAACCCGCCGAAGCGCTCTGTTGCCCCTACGACCATCTACCATGGCACTCATCATGTAGATCGGAAAAACCGAGGGTGACTGGTCAAGCTCACTAGCAATCCCTAGCACTGAGACGCGAAGAGACATGGCGATCAAGAAACATATCCAGTGCCCGTAGGGAAGCTGCCTCCTGGAAACCATACCATCTGCTATGGTATCCTCCATCTCGCAAAGAAGGAAATCGGCAATGTTGAAAGGTGTCTAAGAAGTAATTTCTGCCAGGAGGTACTACCGGAGGTTCGTGAGCGCGTCACGGTACCTAGTGCGAGATAGAAGAGTGCGCCTCATCACATCGTTAACGAGAGGGTGCAACTCGGGAGGAGTCCGACTGCTACCGGGACCGAACGGAGGACAGAAACAGGAGCAACCAAGTCCGTGTCAGGTGAAGTGCATCCAACTGCTCTACGGGGGGATCCACATCCCCAAAGCACTACTCGTGTAGCCTCAAAGGAGCCTCTGTCAGGTGGAACCGAGCTCTGAAGTCTGTCAGGTAGGTCCTGTAGCGCTCGCCTCTGAAGGTGTACTGGAAGTAGGCGTGTTCCGGGTCGATCCAGAGTGAAGCGTAGAACTCATGCACCCAGTACTCGACGTAGTTCCCCGAGCGGCCTAGTAGGTCCACCAGCCCGGGAAGGTACTCAAGTAGAGGTCGAAGCACCTCTCTACCGGTCTCTAGAATGCGCTCAAGAGGGCATACTCAGTGGGGTCGCAGCCGGATCCTCATGGTACCATCCATTACCATGACCTAACTTTCTTATTACCTCTGCAAAACACATGTTAGTCATAGTAATCTTGCATTGTCGTTAATCACCGAAACTCTAGGGGCCTAGATGCTTTCATAGAGTGTAGCATAGTAAATTATTAATGAATAAGTTAGTACATTATTACATATAGGTGTGAAAAACATAAAAGTTCTCAGTCGTTAATCAATCAATACATTATTACACACATATCATTTTGCTGGAAGTGATCCTAGAACGGTCTTCTTCTCGCCGTCTGGGCGAAACGATGGCTTCATCTTGGTCTTGTTTATTCGATTCTTGACGATCTTGATCTTGCGTGGATGATCGGTAAAGAGCGAGAGCTCTTGGTAGTTGTTGTATTCTTTGGGGCTCTGGACTCCATCAGCTCCAACGATCCTTTGCTTTCCTGACACAACCACATGCTTGTTGGAATCTCTGGGCTTCTTGTAGTAGGCTACCTGCGCGACGCGGTTTGCGAGTACCCACTCATCATCATTGTAGCCGACCCTTTGTAGGTCAACGGTGGTTAGTCCATATTTGTCTATCTCAACTCCCTTCGGGTTGGCCCAATTGCACCGACAGATGGGTATCTTGAGGTAACCGCCGTAGTCAAGTTCCCATATCTCGCCGATCTGCCCGTAGAATGACTTAATCTGCATTGTCGCCTCATCAAAGCCCTCATATCGAATACCAATGTTCTGTGCCGCGCTCTTCTTGTCCTTCTCTTTCGTGTGAAACCTGTATCCATTGATGTCATACCCTTGCCACGTGATGATTTAGTTGGACGGTTCCGATGCAAGCCTAGATTCTTCAGTGCTTTTGGCGAATCTTCGGTGGGGATGTCCTGCTTTTGGATCCACGTCATGAACTTGATCTTGTGTTGTCTCTGTACCCAGGCCTCTGTATGACCAGCCACAGTTTGGCGAATCTCGTTCAGGTGTTGCTCGACCCACTGTTCCGTCGACACAAACTGATTAAGGACGACGTGACGGGCTTCTTTCAAGATTTCTATATCGTTGTCGGGCTGGCTTGGTCCTGAGATAAGCATTGATAGTAGAAGATACTCGCGCTTCTGACATAGGTGCGGAGGTAGGTTATATATGGTGAGGGTGACTGGCCAGGTGCTGTGCATGCTGTTGAGGTCACCGAACGGATTCATCCCATCGGTACTCAGCCCGAACCTCACATTCCTCGGCTCGTCCCCAAACTCCTTCGCGAACAGGGCATCGAACCGCTTGCACTGCTTACCATCAGAGGGGTGTCGCAGCTTGCCATCGCCCTTGATACGCAAAGTTGATGCATGCCAGGACATGACCTGGGCATCCTCTGGGTTCCCAAATAACGCACGTAGCCAGTCGATGATAGGAAGGTACCACACTGACAGGGCAGGACTTTTCCTCGGTGTAACCCTATTCTTCTTCGTCCTGATCAATAGGTGGCAAATGCTTCTTGCCTGTCTTCTCCTTCTTCGCCCCTCTCGACGGTTTTTCATCATCGTCCGCGCGACAACCGGCATTCTTCTTGTAGCGGCTCGCGTTGCAGTTCGGACAACTCTGTGCATTCTCATACTCACCCCAAAACAGAATACACTGGTTAGGACATGCATGAAACTTTTGAAGCTTCATCGCTACTGTCCTGATCAGCTTCTTCGCTCGATATGTATTGACGGGAACCCTGTTACCCTCTGGTAGCATTTCACCAATGATGCGTAAAATGTCATTGAAGCTTGTGTCGGTTATCCCATGGCGTGCCTTGCACATCAGCATCTGGAGGACAAAACGCAACGTTGTGCAATGCTTTGGATATTCACCGTCGTCCGGGTAGAGGAGATCAATTGTTGCCTGTTTCATCTCCCTGAAATTCTCTAGCCACTTTGGATTACCAAACAGAACATCCTCATGGTCTTGACGGTTAGCAATCTCCTCAAGAAGCTCTGCATCCTCGGGCCGCAGCGTATCAATCATCGGGTCACTATTGTTGTCGTCTAGATCTCCTATTCTGTGTCCTCTCCATTGGATCTAGATCTAGATAAGGGAAAAAGCACCCAAATCATCAAAAAGAGAGAAATCGCGACTTCGAGTGTAGAAGTCAACCTTTTGTGGTGCCAAACTTCACCAAATCCAAGGGCAACCCCCCCTCAAAAAAGGTCAATTTGATGATTTTGAGCTCAAAACCATCAAAAATGGAGAAGGATCCGCGGGGAAGAAGAGAGGGGGCTGCAATATTTATACTACAAACTTAACCGTGGCGGTTATCTTAACAATAACCGCCACGGTTAATGGTATAATAACTGTGGCGGTTAAGTAACATCAACCGCCACAGTTAATTCATTAACCGTGGCGGTTGTGCAACAATAACCGCCACGGTTAATAGGACATTAACCGTGGCGGTTAGGTTATAACAACCGCCATGGTTAATGTATTAACCATGGCGGTTGTGCCCCCAGCCGGCTGGCTTTCCGGCCACCTATTAACCGTGGCGGTTTAGGTGAAAAACCGCCGCGGTTAATAAAAGCCAAGTGCTATGCAAAATCTTTTGTGTAGTAGTGTGTTCTTCTCCGTATATCCGCCGTCATTCACAACAAGTGGTATCGGAGCTGTGGTTGCAGATTAGGTTTCCATGACGACGTCGATGAAGTTCGATCTACTGCTACTGGATTACAAAACGAGGTTCTCGCTATGGCAAGTCAAGATGTGGGCAGTTCTGGCACAGAAAGATGACTATGATGAAGCACTGGAAGGCTTCGGGAAGCAGTCCAAGGCTGATTGGAATCCTGAGGAAAAACGGAAAGATCGTAAGGCTCTGTCCCTAATTCAACTTCACTTATCTAATGACATTTTGCAAGAGGTGTTGTAGCAAAAGAGTGCTGCAGAACTCTGGTTGAAACTAGAATTGATCTATATGTCCAAGGATCTAACCAGTAAGATGCATATGAAGCTGAAGTTGTTCACTCTCAAGATGAAGGAGGGTGAGTTGGTGATGAGTCACATATTCGTGTTCAAGGAGATTGTTGCCGACCTTACGTCGATGTAGGTGAAGTATGATGACGAGGACTTAGGTCTTTTACTGTTATGTTCACCGCCAAATTCGTATGCTAATTTCCGGGACACCATACTTTTGAGCCGTGATGAACTAACCCTTGTGGAAGTTTATGAGGCGCTCCAGTCCAGGGAGAAGATGAAAGACATGATGCAGTCGAACGGGTCGTCGCCCTCCAAGGGCGAAGCGTTGCATGTGAGAGGCAGATCCGAGCATAGATCCTCCAATGATGGCAACAATCATGACAAGAGCCACGATGGAAGAGGTCATTCAAAGTCCAAACCGTCTAAGAAGTTATGTAAGTATTGCAAGAAGACTAACCATTTTATTGAGGATTGTCTGAAACTTAAGAATAAGGTGAAGAGAAAAGGCAATCATGATGGTAATGCTTCTGTCGTTTCTGGTGCTGAAAATTCTGATTCTAGAGATTGTCTGGTAGTTTTTGCGTTTGTGTTTCTGGTCATGATGAATGGATACTTGATTCCGCTTGTTAGTTTCATATCTGCACTAATGAAAATTGGTTTAGTTCCTATAAGCCTGTGCATAAAGGAGATGTTGTGCGCATGGGAGATGATAACCCATGTGACATTGTGGGGATCGGCTCTGTTCAGATCAAGGCACATGATGGCATGACACGCACGCTGAGGAACGTGAGGTACATACCAGGGATGTCTAGAAATCTCATCTCGCTCAGCACGCTCGATGCAGAAGGTTTCCATTACTCCGGTTCAGATGGCATTCTGAAGGTATCAAAAGGTTCTCTTGTTTGCTTGAAAGGTGATCTTAATTCTGCAAAGTTATATGTCCTTAGAGGAAGTACTTTACATGATTCTGTTTCCGCCACCGCTGCTGTTACTAATGCTGAACCTAGTAAGACTAACCTTTGGCACATGCGTTTGGGACATATGAGTAAATTTGGTATGGCAGAATTGATGAAGAGAAACTTGTTGGATGGCTGCACTTCGAGTAACATGAAGTTTTGTGAGCACTGTATTTTTGGGAAGCATAAAAGGGTAAAATTCAACACCTCGGTTCATACCACCAAAGGTACTCTTGATTATGTACATGCTGATTTATGGGGTCCTTCCTATAAGCCTTCTCTTGGTGGTGCTCGTTACATGCTTACAATTATTGATAATTACTCTAGAAGAGTTTGGCCTTATTTTTGGAAACATAAAGATGATACCTTTGTTGCATTTAAGAATTGAAAAGTTATGATAGAAAGGCAAACTGAAAGGAAGGTGAAATTGCTTCGTACTAATAATGGTGGAGAGTTTTGTTTGGATGCTTTTAATGATTATTGCAGGAAAGAAGGCATTGTTAGGCATCACACCATACCATACACTCCATAGCAGAATGGTGTGGCCGAGCGTATGAACAGAACCATCATCTCAAAGGCTCGTTGCATGTTGTCCAATGCAAGGATGAGCAAGCGTTTTTGGTCTGAAGCAGCTAACACCGCATGTTACTTGATAAACAGGTCGTCTTCTATTTGAACGACGACCAGAGGGGGGGGGGGATGAATGAGAGCCTCAAATTTCTCTTGAAATATTCAGGCCACTCTTCCCAAAAACACAAACCTAGTTGCTGGAAGACAGCTCACCGGCAGTGGAGAAAAACTCACCGGAAACCCCCAAAAAGAGTTCTCAACCCCTATGAGAAAGAGGCAAGAATTCCAAGCAAATCAGCCAGAAAAGCAGGCGACAGACGCTAGACAGCAGGGCGACGGACGCTGGAAGACAGCGCGACGGATGCTCCAAGGCAGGGCGTCGGACGCTGGCAACGGATGCTTAGGCGAGCGTCCGTCAACCTTCCAGAGAGCCTAACAGAAGCTGAGAAACTGCTGAAGCGACGGTCGCTTGGCGACGGACGCTTGGATGAGCGTCTATCGGCCTACCCGAAAGCCTGACAGAACTGGACAGCGCACAAGACACGGCGGACGCTGGGCGACGGACTCTGAACAGCGTATGACGCCAAAACTGAAGAACACATACAAGTCGAGCGACGAACGCTGATGTCAGCATGTACCAGCATCTGACGCAAAACCGCCGGAGCGTCTGACGCCCCCGACAGAAACGCAGAAACCTCGAAAAGCAATTTTCTCTCCGCCAAAACTTCCCAAATCCTAACCAAACGATCTCCACTAGCAACCCAACTTGGTAGGCATGTTTCTAGTTCTATGGATGAGCTATCCCGAAGAAATCATCGCTCAATTTGGTGAGAATTAAAGGAAAACGAGGATTTGGGGGAAAAGGGACAAGAACGAAGAACACCGCAAAGGAATCACCCGATCTACGCACTTGTGAGGTTTGAGGGGAATTTCTTCGGTGCAAAGATGCTCCTCATGAACACGAACAACTTGATTCAAATGGATTTGCAAGAGCTACTCCATACAAAGAGAAATCATCTCGGGAAAAGAGGGAGCAAAAGCAAAACGCGAAGAACACAAGCAAAACGGGGAACACGATCACAATAGCGAAGCCACCATGGCTTATGGAGGTTACGGCCTCCGATTCCTCGCGACAAACTCAAGTTCTTACAGAGGTTGGTGAAATCAACCTAGGGATCTCATGAACTAGAGAGAGGGTAGATAGAGAGAGAGAGTTGGGGCAAAATGATTAGGGTTCAAGAGATGGGATGAGGGATACCCCTTCACCCCCTACTTAACGGGCTTTGGCTATTTCCCAAAGACCCCCTAGATACATTGAGTGAACTACCTAGCCTAAGCATTGTAGTCCAAGCTCTTGGAAATATCTCCCACATTTTGAATGGACGGCCTCGCTTCCTGCCGGGAGTTGTCGTCGCCTCGACGCAACCTCCAGGATTCCGCCACGTGCCATCCCCGCTTCCTTGGAAGCTCCGCCTAGGTTTTGAGGCCCAAACCCAGGAAACCTGCCACCGGTAGCTTTTGGCTCAACTACCGAACCCAGAGTTTTGCGGCCCAAACTCGGAAACCGACGCGGATGGTTTTGAGGCCCAAACCACCAAACCACTCGACGCGAGCCACCTTGTCTTCGCCCGGTCGGACTCCGAGTCCCCTGAGCCTCCGCTCGACTCGCGCGTCTACCGTCTTGACTCGGCCAACTCGGTCTACCTCCATGTCTTCTTGCACTCGACGGTGCCAGGTACTAGCCAGCACAGCTAGTCCGCCGGCGCCCATGGTCCCTCAGTCCGAGCCCCGCTTCCGCCCTTCACCACTCTCAGTCCATCGGCACGGCAAACCTCTACTCGACCTTCTCTACACCATTGACCACTGTCACTAGGCATAGCACCTGCACACCACAAGCCGATAGACAAGCACACATTTCAGCTTTCGCAGAGGTTAGGGTAAGCCGCTCAAACTGAAACACTCACGTGTTGGACGATCACTCATCATCAAAGCTGAACATACATGGGTACTTATCCACCATGTGTTCGCAATCTCCCCCTTAATAAGAAAACTCCCATTGAGGTATGGTCTAGTACACCTGCAGATTATTCACAGTTTAAAGTTTTTGGCTGCACTGCTTATGCTCATGTTGATAATGGAAAAATAGAGCCTAAAGCTTTTAAATGTCTTTTTCTTGGTTATGGTTCGGCAGTTAAAGGATATAACTTGTGGAATTCCGAAACAGGAAAGACTTTCATGAGTAGGAGTGTTGTTTTCAATGAATCTGTGATGTTTAATGACAGTTTGTCCTCAGACCATGTTCCAGAGAATTCTGAAAAAGAGTTGCAGTATATCAGCATGCAGGTGGAGCATGATGATGATGAGGCAGGTGTGCAGGTAGAGCCTGTTGATACTCATGATGATGAAGTTGTTGATGTTGATACTCATGATGATGTTCAGCAGCACTCACCTCCTGTTTTGCAGTCAGAGGAGGATTTACCTATTGCTTATCGTAGGTCAAATAGGGGTTGTGGACCTCGAGCCCGTCTTATTGAAGAGTGTAATTTGACTTATTATGCTTTGAGTTGTGCTGAACAGGTGGAGAATATTCATGAGCCAGCAACCTAAACTGAAGCTATTGATTGTAGTGAACGTGAAAAGTGGGTCTCAGCTATGCATGATGAGATGCAGTCTCTCGAGAAGGATAGCACATGGGAGGTTATACCTTTGCCCAAAGAGAAGAAGACCGTTTGCTGCAAATGGGTCTTCAAGAAAAAGGAGGGTTTAACTCCAAGCGAGCCTCCAAAGTTTAAGGCAAGGTTAGTAGCAAAAGGCTATAGTCAAATTCCCGGTATTGACTACAATGATGTGTTCTCTCCAGTTGTAAAGCATAGTACTATTCGCATGTTTTTTAGTATTGTTGCTTCACATGATCTTGAGCTCGAGCAGTTAGATGTGAAGACTGCATTTTTGCATGGAGTACTTGAGGAGGATATATATATATGGACCAGCTAGAAGGATTCGTTGTGCCTGGCAAGGAGAAGTTGGTTTGCAAACTGAAAAGGTCCTTGTATGGTTTGAAACAGTCCCGAGTCAGTGGAACAAAAGGTTTGATTCATTTATGTTGTCGCACAGTTTTAAAAGGTCAAAATATGACACTTGTGTTTACATTAAGCATGTTAATAGATCACCTATATACTTGTTGTTATATGTTGATGATATGCTGATTACTGCCAAGAGTAAGCTTGAAATCACTAAATTGAAGAAATTGTTGAGTAGTGAGTTTGACATGAAGGATCTTGGTGCTGCTAAGAAAATACTCAGTATGGAAATTACTAGAGACAGAAAATCAGGTTTGCTATTTCTTAGTCAGCAAAATTATATTAAGAAAGTTCTTCAGCGTTTCAACATGCATGATGCAAAGCTTTTTAGTACTCCTATTGCACCTCATTTTAAATTATCAGCTACACAGTGTCCTAGTACAGATGCAGATATTGAATACATGTCAAGAGTTCCTTATTCCAGTGCAGTTGGGTCTTTCATGTATGTCATGGCTTGCTCTCGTCCAGATTTGTCATATGCTATGAGTTTGGTTAGTAGATATATGTCTAATCCTAGTAAAGAACATTGGAGGGCAGTTTAGTGGATTTTCAGGTACCTTAGAGGCACAGCAGATTCTTGTTTGAAGTTTGGCAGAACTGAACAGAGAGTTATTGGTTATGTGGATTCTGATTATGCTGCTGATCTGGACAAGTGAAGGTCTCTTACTGGTTATGTGTTTACTTTTGGCAGTTGTGCTGTGAGTTGGAGGGCTACTTTGCAGTCTGTTGTTGCTCTATCAACTACTGAAGCAGAATACATGGCTGTTACTGAAGCGTGCAAGAAATTAATTTAGCTGAAAGGTTTGTACGCTAAGCTGTGTGGAGTTGATTCTTGCATTAATTTATTCTGTGATAGTCAAAGTGCCATTTACCTTACCAAAGATCAGATGTTCCATGAGAGGACAAAACATATTGACATCAAGTATCATTTTGTTCGTGATGTGATCGATGATGGCAAGTTAAAGGTACGCAAGATCGGTACTCATGATAATCCTGCTGATATGATGACTAAACCTATTTCTGTTGCTAAGTTTGAGTTGTGCTCAAGATTAGTTGGTTTAGTGGATTAGCCCAAGAGGCTATATGGCGCCAGTGGTATTTTTCTTTGTTATGATTAGGATGAAGGTGTTGATTTATGCTACAAGGTGAATTTGTCTCAAGATGGAGTTTGTTGAATATGTTCCAAATTAATAGTCCAAGACAAAGGCCGGACTTCTGACGAAGCGAGATGGAGGCCCGTCGCCGGTAGGCTTGGGTCGGAGCGAAGCAGAGTCTGAAGTCGGCCCATCGAGATGCGCCCCTGCTGAAGTCGGGCCCCCTGGTACGGTACATATGCCCGTCGCTAGGGTTCCACCAACATCAAGTTATTCATTATTCTTGTAAGCCGCCACACGGCGTTGTAACCGACTCTTGATAATAGTGAGGAGTGTTTGCTGGCTGGCGCCCGTGGTTTTTCCCCTTCACATTGGAGGGGTTTTCCACGTTAAATCTTGTGTCTCGTTGTGGTTTGATCTTGTGTTCTTTGACGTATATCCGCCATCACTCACAACAGTGCAGTTGGCCGGTAGCATGAATGTTGAGCATGTGCTCCCTGATATCCGGAGTTTATGGTGTAGAATCACAACAACGAGAATCACAATTGCTAAACGATGAAAATTGGCAAACCTATGAACACTGGATCGCACAGCTTTGCACTGGAACTGTTGGTAGCCGACAGGGCGTCGGCTCCCCTTTTCACCTTAGAGAAGTTCAAGTACAATAGTGTTTACAACCAACACAATGCGATAACACACACATCTAACATCCGACTACTTATACCAACAGTCGGTTTACACAATGCACACACGCAAATTAGAGAAAACAAGATACAAAGAGGTCTTGAATGCAACTGTCAGACAGGGCGGCGTCGTGGACGCGGTCACCACGTTCTCCCATGCAACTTCTCCTGCTCTCTTTCAAATTTGAAATCCAGCGCCTTGCTTAGCCAGCTCAGCACCTGAGTCCTCCTCCACGCCTTCCTGCATCGAGCTTACACCAACAATCTCCCCCTTAAGCTTGATGCTCCTCAAGCTCTCTGAGACCCAACATGTGCCTCATCTCGCCCAACTTCGTCACTGCCATAGCTTTCGTCAGAGAATCGGCTTTCTATAAGTGTCCCAATCCACTTCACAGCAATTTGACCTCTCTCCACACATTCCCTAATGTAGTGGAATTTAATGTCAATATGCTTGCTTCAACCATGGAATACATGATTCTTCATTAACTGAATTGCAGACTTGTTGTCAACATGAATGGTCACACACTGAAGTTTCTTCTTTGTGAGCTCACTTAACAAGCTTCTGAGCCACATGGCCTGCATAGCTGCTGCTGTTGCAGCCACCAATTCAGCCTCACAACTAGATAACGCTACTGACTTCTCTTTGTGTGAACACCAAGTGACCAGTCCTCCATTCAGATAAACAGCCATCCCCCATGTACTTCTCCTGTACTCCCTGTCTCCTCCATGATCACTATCTGAATATGCTTTCAGGGTTTGTTCTTTCTCTTCTCTTGTATATACTAAGCCATAGTTCAAAGTTCCCTGAATATACCTCAGAATCTGCTTGATTGCATTCTGATGTAGTACAGTAGGCTTTTCCATGAACCTGCTAGCCATTCCAATAGAGAAAGCCAGATCAGGCCTAGTGTGCAGCAAATATCTTAGGCACCCAACCATCCTTCTGTATTCAATTGAATCAACAGACACACCCTCCTTGTCTTCATGCAACATAGTTCCTGGATTGATTGGTACCTTGGTTGGATTACAATCTGCCATTCCAAATCTTGACAACACCTTCTTAGCATAACTTGTTTGCTTGATAGCAATGTAATCATTCTCCTGCTTGACCTCTATACCAAGATAGAATGACAAATGGCCTAAGTCACTCATCTCAAACTCTGAAGTCATTTGCTTCTTGAATATCACAATTTCTGCTGGATTTCCTCCAGTTATAATCAAGTCATCCACATATACACCAAGAATCAATCTAGTTTTTCCAACTCCCCTAGTATACACTGCTGCCTCACTAGCACATTTCTTAAACCCCAATTTCTTCAGACATTTATCAAGTTTCACATTCCATGCTCTTGGAGCCTGTTTGAGTCCATACAAAGCTTTGCTCAGTTTGTACACCATCTGTTCTTTGTCTCTAACAGCATACCCTTATGGTTGAGACACATACACATCCTCCATAAGATCTCCATTAAGAAATGTAGTTTTGACATCTAAATGATGCACTTCCCAGCCCCAGTTAGCTGTCATTGCTAGTATTAGTCTCATTGTATCTAATTTAGCCACAGGTGCAAACACCTCATCATAATAAATTCCCTGTTTCTGAACATATCCTTTGGCCACTAACCTTGCTTTGTGCTTCACAATCTCACCCTCTGCATTTCTCTTTAATTTGAACACCCATTTCAATCCTATGGATCTATGACCAGGTGGCAACTTCACCAAGTTCCAAGTCTTGTTTTTGTTGATTGACTGAAGTTCATTGTCCATTGCTGCTCTCCAGTCTGCACTTTCAGCAGCCTTAAGATAACAAGCTGGCTCCTCCATGATAGTCAATAAAGCATTCACCTCAATGTCTGCATCTGAAGTTATATCCACTTCTACAGAATTTTCATAGACATCATAGATACTCCTGAACTTGAGTGGTGCATCATCATGGTCAATGTCCATATCATCATCACTCAATCCCTGTTCAGGTCCTTGTTCATGAACTCTAGAAGCCTCTCCCACTGTTGCCTGACTGTCAACATATTCATATTGAGCCCCACTGCTTTGTTGTATTGAATTTTCTCCAAACTCAACTTCATTGTCAATTTGATACTATTCCTGACTATCTCTATCACCAGTATCATGGTCAGGTTCAGGTACTCCCCCTGAACCTTCTTGTGGATCCTCATTATGGTTAACACCACCATAACCCACACCATTTCCTTATGGTACTGTTTCTTGAACAGTTTCCTCCACAACAAAGTCTGAACCTTCCGCAAAATTCAGTACTCCACTTCCAAGGCACACTTTCTTCAAACACCACATCTCTACTCACCACTATCCTCCTAGTATTTAGGTTGTAGCACCTGTGTGCTTTTCTCCCTTCTTCAACCCCAAAATACACAATAGGTGTACTTCTGTCTTCAAGCTTAGTCACATGAGCCTTTGCTGTTCTGACATGTGCCTTACAACCAAATACTTTCATGTGACCCAATTGTGCCTTTCTATCATTCCAGCCTTCAAATGGTGTTCTCAGACCCATTGGCTTAGTGGGAAGCCTATTCAGCAAGTGAACTGAATGTCTTACTGCCTCACCCCAGAACCTACCAGGGACTTTCATGCTCTTCATGATTGATCTTGCCATCTCCATGACAGTTCTATTCCTCCTCTCAACTACTCCATTCATTTGAGGTGTGAAAGGAGATGTCAGTTGCCTTTTAATACCTGCTTCCTCACAAATTCCTTTAAATGCAGAAGGAAGGAATTCTCCCCCTTTGTCTCATCTCCGACATTTTACTTTGTAACCCAAAGCATTTTCAGCTTCTGCTTTAAACTTTGCAAAGCCCTCAACAGCCTGATCTTTAGTCTTGAGGATTGATACTGTCATCCATCTTGTGCAATCACCAACCATCAACATAAAGTATCTACTCCCACCCATAGTTTCTAGAGTAATAGGTCCACACAAGTCAATGTGAATCAATTCAAGTGGTTCATCAGCTCTCCACCTAGAAATTTGGGGAAAAGAGAATCTAGTTTGCTTAGCTGCTAAACATGACTGATAGAATTGACCAGGATGTTCTATCAGCGGTAACCCCCCTGCCATCTCTTTTTCAGACAACATCTTCATAGACTGAAAATTTGCATGACCTTGTCTCCCATGCCACAACCATGACATTTCATTGACATTAGCTAGTAAACTCACTGGTTCAACTATTTTAAGTTCAATCTTATACAGTCTATTAACTGATCTTTGAACTCTCATGATCATTTTCTCATGGTTCTTTTGAGCTACTTCAATCAAGTCATCATCCATGACTATTCTATGTCCTATTTCAATTAGTTGCCCCAAATTGACCAAGTTACTTTTTAACCTTGGAATGAAATAGACATCATATAGTACCCACTGATCCCAAATAAAACAGACCCCTTTCCTTTGATCTCAACAGTAGAACCATCACCAAATGTAACTTTACCAGTTACAGTAGAATCAATGTCCCTGAACTTATCTCTATCCCCACTCATATGGTTACTTGCCCCATTATCCAAATACCAGACATCACCACATGACTGACCCTCATTCGAGTAATGGAGTTCAGGACATATTTTTACCTCGTTAAGAGTTAACTGACGGTCGTCCGACAACAGCTCGGCGGATGGCGTCATCTCCAGCTTCCACGGCATAGCCGTCTCTGCCAGCAACACCGTCGGCTCGTACTCCACCGCCTTGACGTGATGAGCTTCCTCCTTCTTCTTCTCACCACCAGGACACCAATTCGCATAGTGTCCCATCTCGTGGCACTTGAAGCACTTGATTTTGCTCTTGTCAGTCTTGACAGAGCCATCTCTGCCTCCCTAGCCGCGACCGCGACGACCACCACGGCCTCCACCGCATCCTCGACCGCGTCCACGACCACCGCTCGTCTTCCCCGAGCCTTCCCCAGTCGCCTACTTTTGCCATGCCTCCCACTCGGCCTGTGTAAGCAGTGCTTGGCCGTCTTCGGTCTTTGCCGCACCACCGGATCCCCTCCTGGTACGTTCCTCGAACGCCTTCAACCTCCCAACTGCCTCATCGAAGGCCAGTTTCTTGAGATCGAAAAATTGTTCGATCCTGGCCACCACATTGATGAACCGCTCCGAGATTGTGTCGAACATCTTCTTCACCAGAGTTACATCATCAAGCGATCCACCGAGATTCGCATACCTCACTGACATGGATGTCAGTTTCCCGGCATAGGAATCAATTGACTCATCTTGCTTCATCTTCAAACCGTCGAATTCACTCTTCAACGTCTGAAGCCGCGCCTCCTTCACCCGCTCTTCACCGACAAATCTCGCTTTGAGCGAGTCCTAGACTTCTTTCCCAGTCTTTTTGCCGGTGACTTGCATCAGGAGGTCATCTGGCAAACACTGCAACAGACAGATGAGCTCTCGCCTTCGTGTCCTTCGCTTTAGCCGCCACCGCTCCGGCCGCCCCTGTCTGGGATGTGCTCTCCCCTGGCTCCATCACCTCCCACACCCCTTGATCCTCCATGATTGCTTGGACGCGGATGCTCCAACTGGTGTAGTTGGTTGCCGTGAGCGCCGGATAGGGAATCCGATCACCCCGCCCTCCGCCGTCTGTCCGTTCGCTCATGATCTATGAACAAAGGATGATTAGCAATTGATCTAGCTCTGATACCACGTGTAGAATCACATCAACGAGAATCACAATTGCTAAACGATGAAAATTGGCAAACCTATGAACACTGGATCGCACAGCTTTGCACTGGAACTGTCGGTAGCCGACAGGGCGTCGGCTCCCCTTTTCACCTTAGAGAAGTTCAAGTACAATAGTGTTTACAACCAACACCATGCGATAACACACACATCTAACATCCGGCTACTTATACCAGCAGTCGGTTTACACAATGCACACACGCAAATTAGAGAAAACAGGATACAAAGAGGTGTTGAATGCAACTGTCAGACAGGGCGGCGTCGTGGGCCCGGTCACCACGTTCTCCTGTGCAACTGCTCCCGCTCTCTTTCAAATTTGAAATCCAGCGCCTTGCTTAGCCAGCTCAGCGCCTGAGTCCTCCTCCACGCCTTCCTGCATCGAGCTTACACCAACATATGGTTCATACTTTATAGTACTAGCAGGCTATACATGACTACTAAATAACTTACAGGCTGAAGTACCGTACCCCTAGCTGTGTTGTGTAGTTTGATTTAAATATTACTTTGCGACAAGCAAAGGCAATGTTCTTTTTTCCATAAGACAAGCCAAGGTAATTGTGTGAGAGCACATATATAGATGTGGGTTACCTCCCAGAAGGAGGTTTTATGCTGGCCAGGAAAAGATCAAACAATTTAACACAAAATGCAGCAAGAGCATGTTGTCTGTAAAGACATTCTGGATTGCGACGCATCAGGAAGCTAGGATGCACTCCTGTGTTTGGTTGCACGTTGACGCCTTGTGTATGAACCATCTCGCCTTCGTCAGATGCTGGCTTCAATATGAATGCAGCTGGAGGTGTTGTTGTAAAATGTTTGGCACAAGGCATGTAGACTTGGGACAGGAAGACTCTAGCTCTAGTCAGTTCTTTTGCACACCCCTGCCAGTAAATCTGTCGGCATACTCATCTCACGACTTGTCATGATTTGAACAATACAATTTTAATCAATATTATTATGGCATCTTCGTCTAATTATCATTAGTTTCCCATTAACACTTAAATATTGTACTACGCACCTAAATAACTCATGCATGGTTCCGATTTTACAATATACATATGGGTCCACCTAATTATTAATGAATTATGTGAGCTCCTGACATGAAGAACATCAGCCTCGCGGGGGACTTGTCCCATGACCGTAGGTCAACTCATGCATGGTTCTGATTTTACAATATACATATGGGTCCACCTAATTATTAATGAATTATGTGAGCTCCTGACATGAAGAACATCAGCCTCGCGGGGGACTTGTCCCATGACCGTAGGTCAACGCCCGGCGCCCAGGGCGGAGACAAGGGGAGACGGGCAGGGGCTCGGGCACCCCTATCAACGTGAATTTTCCACTAATTTTTTAAAATTCAAATAAATTTTGAAATGTCAATACTATTGGCTCCCTAACATTAAAAAAAATCAACTTCCTGACTCTGTCCCTACCTGATGCATTTTAGACTCAAGTGGCACTCTTTCCTGGCAACTGACTGTGTAGTGTCTTTGGTTCACGCACAATGTAATGACATTTTGTGACTTCATAGACATGGATAACACCCATGATAAGATCAGGAACCCATCATATGCATTATACTGTTTAATATTTTTGAAAGGATGGTTAAAACTTCTTTAGTTTTAAAGCTAGGAGCACATATCAGAGGAAACAAATGGCCTGATGGCCTCAACAACATTAATTAAGCTAAACTGCATGAGTGGTTTCTTGAATTGTAATGCTCATGAGCACCAATTTTTTATTTCTTCTTTATTAATCTCTAGGAATAAGGATTTCTCAGTTGGAGCATTGATGATGGAAGATTATAGTGTTGCACTTTCACCAAACCTGCCAAAGTGATAAGAAAAATCATGGGTCAAACCAGTAGCAGATCTCCCACCTGGCGACCCCGGGAAGCTTCCCAAGCTCGTCGGTAAAGTGTAAAAGGTTTTTTAGTTTGTATCAAAGAGAAACACTATGTATTTTTAGACAAATATTTCTGCATAGTGAGAATGGTCTGAGCTCCTTAGTTTCTGGCTATACTGCTTGGTCAAACTGTCATATTGGTCCCATCCACCACCTAGGGACTAGGGATGTCCTGATAGTTGTCTTATTGGTACACGCATGGCAAGCAACTGATTTTCCATTGCCATAGCCACTGCCAAATTTTATCCCTATATGTAGAATAAGGAAGAGAAGGTTGATTGGCATCTCGTGTGTCATGATGAAAATAAGGCGCACATGCATGTGATGGTTTAGACAAATTGTTCTAATATTTGTCTTGATCCAATAATTGATACAAAACATGGTGTTTAGACAAATTGTTGTAATGATTCCTGGTGTTGCCATGAACTGGCACATCGAAAACTTTTTGAGCACCTCTAGTGCTTTGTCTAGTCTATGTTCCCAAGCAACGGGATAGGATCTGTCCTGCCTCAACTTCATCTCATATATTTTCACTACATTACAAATTCCAATAGTATTTGTTCTATTGTCCTCCCTCAACTTGATCTCGTAATGCTCTAACCATTGTATCCTATATTGGGGCAAGCATAAGAACTTGCAGAGTCCTCCACATTAAAACGCGAGTCCGTACAAGAGGAATGCCAGTTGTACGCGAGTTTGGTGACCTCAGTACTTGGCCGGTCATCCTTGTTGTTGTAATGCTGAAGCTGCACCTTTTTAGATAATGGAAAATTTCTGGCTTCAGCCTTCTTCTAGGAAGAAGAAGCGCCAGTCCAAACTTATTACAGCAGCACACCAATCATTAAAACTTATTCTACATTCAGAACTAAAGTTCAAGATGGCAAATGAAGGACCTTCCATTCAATGTAAAGAACTCCATCACTCTCGATTCTAGTAGCATGCAAGCGTCAAGGATTCATTCCTTGCTGTCATCCAAGTGGTGCAATATAGCCCAAAATCATGCTGCTGCATCTGATAGCTACAAATCTCTGTCACGCAACACACTATGCATATAGGCGACTGGCTACGATCTCTAATCTCCTTCAGTTGATACTGACCATACATCAGTATTTTCTGAACTTTAGTTGAAGCGAACTTCATATTTCCTCTCTGGAATAGTGAAAATGCTCTGTGCTATGTCCTTTAATTAATAACTCACCCAGCAGCCATAATGCAGAGTGCCAGTAAAGAGCCTTGGTACCATTTCTATTGGTGTTTGTAGTCACCATGCTAAATATCCAATGAACCATGGCATGGTATCTCCATTATTCCTCCACACTTGGATTGTTGTATTCTAGGAATGCCATAGGCATATATATGTCTATGATGTTAAAACCTCCATGTTTGCTTGTGCGGGTCAAACCAATTTAGCTTGCATTTGCAAGGTCGCCAAGGCCTCCTGTTCCCACTCCGCATCTCATTTTGGAAGACACGAACTGGCGGAGCAATACGTCCCTCTATTCCTTTGTCTGCCATGCACCAAAGTGTTGATTGTACTGTTACTGTTAGTTCAAGATACGAACTGGCAGTAGGTGATACATTATCACTACCGGTCCTAATATATCAATAGGCAGTGATACTAGTGATGAGGAACTCATCCCTCTAGAAATTTTTTTTTTTAACCGATCGGTAGGGGAACCCCTACCTATTTTTTTTGTTTTTCCATTAAATTGAAAGAATAGAACCACAGTACAGGAGAATATATACACAACAGAGGGGGGTGGGGGGACCAAAAAAAGAGAGAGAAAGATAATTCACTACAGGAAACCGCGGAGTTGTCGAGTGCTGGAAGCACTCGGCAACTAGCCTTTTGCACTCGGCAACTAATTTGTCTGAGCGCCGCACTCGGCAACTAGCACTCAGCAGAAGCCGAGACGGCAACTAATTTAGTTGTCGAGTGCAGATTTCGGGCACTCGGCAACTAAATTACCGAGTGTTATTTTATTTGCCGAGTGCCGGATCAAGCACTCGGCAACTAAAATTGGGCCGTCAAACTTGACGGACTAGTTGCCGAGTGCCAGCTGGCTGACACTCGGCAACTAATTTTTTTTATTTTTATTTTAAAATTTAGTTGCCGAGTGCGAGCCACTAGCCACTTGGCAAATATATTTTTTTTAATTTTTTCTGCCGAAATAATTTGCTATTTTTTTTAAAAAAAAATAGTAGTTGCCTAGTGTCACTTGTCCTACACTCAGCAAATAAATTAATTTTTTTAAAAAAATCATATTTTTTTTTTGCTTTTCTGTATAAGCAACATGCATTTATATATATATATATATATATATATATATATATATATATATATATATATATATATATATATATATTCTAACACGCGCACACACACATCCAAGATGGATGGATTATGGAACTACTAGATGTGATTCCAGCCTCATCGTCTATATATCAACTTCCCAGCATGCATATTCTCTGCCCAACCTAAACCAAATCACCAAACCATACAAACCGGCAAAGCGAAATGCACGTGCTGTGTGTAGATGTAGTCGAGGTGCGCGTCGCGGAGCAGCCGCCTCTGAAGGCACTTGTCGTTGTCCTCCTCACACGCCGCAGCAGCCTCTTGCTCCTCCTCTGCTAACATCATCTGCAGAGACAAGGAGGCCATTGAAGCCAAGCTTTATATATTAGGCAACCATCATGAATGACAGGCCTAACTAATATTATAATAATTTGAACAATTATGATAACACCATCAATATGCTGCAAATTAAGTAAAATGACTATTTGTTATGCAGACAACACTTATATATCCCTACCTGTCAAGCAGCACTTAGATCAAAACGTTCTAGTGCTACTGCTGCCATGTTCTAGTGCTTAGTCATGTTCTAGTGCTACTGCTGCCAGCTCCATACAGGTATATGGTTCCAACTTGAACAAAATGTATATGGTTCTATGAAATCACTGATTATATGATTTGACACTGAATTGAGAATAAAACACGATAGCACTTAGTCAAGTGTTTGCACTAGATCTCTCTAACACCCAAAATTTGCATGTTTTTGAAATAGCATGAAATTGATTTAATTATGCTTCTTTTGTTTTTGCATTCAATATAATTAAGATATATATAGTTTTGGTGAAATTAAAACTTATCACATAGTAACATGTGGTGCATTGCATGCTGGTGCATTTTATTTTTGTTTGAGTGTTTATGAAAAGTATCCAAATCTGAGTTTGAAAATTATTTTTGGAAATTCATTTGAAAAATCATTTCTGGAAAATGGAAAGGGCTTTTGTTTTTCTCTCTCTTCCATCTGACCCGAGGCCACTTCCTCCCTTGAATTTGGCCCAGCCGCAGTGGCCCGTTTCCCTCTCCCCCTATCCTCTCGTGGGCCAGTTCGGCCGAGGCCCAATCCGGGAGCGCCCGCGCCTAGTGCCCTCGCGCCGCTGACCTCTCTGGCCCACTCGGCAGCTCCCCTGTCCCCCTTCCTATTTCTCTTTGAGCCGCTGACAGTGTGTCCCCACATGTCAGTCCTTTCTCTTCTCCCCTTTCCTTTCTTCTCCGCGCGCCGACGCAGAGAAGCCGGCCGCAAGGCCAGCCCCCTTGGCCCCGCCGAGAGCGTGCGGGAGCACCTCCCTTTCCCTCCTCCCTGTGCTGCTGTCACCGTGGACCCACACGTCAGAGCACCTCACCTTCCTTGCTCCGAATCGAAGCAGAGCAAGGCACCGACCCCTCTCCGATTTCCTTCCCTCCCAATCCCCGATTCTCGGGACTCCTTGCCTATTGGATCAACCCAACGCCCATATAAGTAGCCCCGCACACCTTCCCGTCTCTGGTTCCCGTCTATACGGCATCTACGCCTCGCAACCGTGCCAACAGAGCCCGCCGCCGCCTTTGCTTCCGGTCCGAGCGTCCTCGGCAACCGCAGGGCCTCTGCTCCCGTCGGAACACGCTATGAGACCCCGCGAACCGATTCCCACAATCAATTTGGCCTCTGCGTGTTCACTTCGTCGTGTCATCGATCACAGTGAGTCCACATCCGCTCCGTCGCGTCGCCAGTCGTCTCTGCTCCGCAATCGGCCGCGCCAAGCCCTCAGGTAGACTCGCTGTCTCCTTCTCTCTCTCCGGTACCTCTGGTTCGGTGTTTGATGGCCCGTAGTCCCCGCTCCAGTTACGCCGGCGAGCTCCACGGCGGAGCACATGGCGGACCGCCGCGACTGCTCTGCCTCCGGCCGACTCCTCTCTCCCTCTCAGTTCTAATCCTGACCGTCCCCTTCAGATCCGACGGTCCAGAACGCTAGATACCCCTTCGACCCTCCCTTCTAATCTCGGCACTCCAATCTGAGATCAACGATCCAGAATCAAAGATACCCCTTCGCTCTGCCGTTTTGCAAAAGAGCCCCTGACTGTTTTCAAGTGTCAACCCGCAGTCCATGGCGCCTTCAGAGAATACGTCTTTGCCTCTAGAAAGCGTGAACTCTGTCGGGATTTCTTTTAATTCGAAAATAAATTAAAATTCCTATTTACAAAATTGCCACTCCTATTCAAATGTCTATAACTCCCTCATTTTAAATCCTTTTTGACCCGTTCAAGTTGCGTTAGGTTCGTAATAAAATTCTCCTTATGTTAATCCCTCTGTTAGTTAGATTTGGAAAAGTTTATTTTCGTGTTTAGGTTTAAAGTAATATCTCTGTATAGGAAAACCCGTTTATTTCCTAACTTCCTCGTCCTAGCTCCGTTTTGCGTGAACGAAACATCGATGTGATCGTAGTGTTACGTAGATTAGTTTTGTAAACCTTTCATCTTGTATTATTACTGTTGGTGTACTGTTCTAATCATAGTTTCGTTGCTTCGTGTATGATTGCCGTTGATTGAATGGTGTTGATTGTTGATCGGAATAGATGTTGAGCAATGCATTGAAGAACCGAAGTTTCTCTTTGATCAAGACCCGCAGAATCAGCAAGAGTTCTTCGAAGAAGGCAAGTATAACATGAGATTATCCTTGATGTCCTATTCACAATTAATATAACTCATATGCATGATATTCCTTGTTTACCATAGATGAATCCTAGTGATTGTTACCCTGAATACCTTGTCACCTATGATTTGATCCACCTCATATGATTAGTATTGCTAGCGCTCATATCAGATGTACATGATCTTAATTGTTAATGACTATATGCAATAATGGTAAAACTTGCTTTTTAGCAACATGGATTATAGGAGCTTATCTGTCAGCAAAAGCTGGGATATACAGTACAACCACGAGGGCTATTATGGCTCTGGCTTTAGCTCAGTATGGGGACCTTTTCTAGCTTGTCAGTGGTTACCTTTATGGCGCAAATAGGAGCGTGCCAAGACGGGTATAGTGTGGTTCCTAATCTACGGGCCAGCCGCGAAGGAGTGTGACCGTAGACAGGTTGGCTCTACATCCCCCTGCCACGAGCCTTGCGGCCCTGACTTGTTAGACGAACCCTTGGAAGGCTTCATAGTGTACCCTGCCCGCTCACCTCGGTAGTGTTTTGGGAGTCATGACCCCGGGCATATGGGCAATCACGACTCGTGGGTAAAGTTGTACACCTCTGATCAGAGCTAATAAACTATCATGATAGCCGTGCTCACGGACACGAGCGGCTCGGAAAACTCACAGAATTATTGGGTTCTTATTTCTATGTGGCATATGCATGTGTTATTTATTTATTGTATATCTCTGTCATTTACTTTATGATCATGGATATTTGAGCTTATGCAAATTACCTTGGCAATTGTTGATATTAATATAGATTGATCTACTTAAAATGCTCACCGCTATGAACCATGCATTCCCTTTTGAGCTTCATAAACCCCGTGTTATATTTGTTGAGTACGTATGTGCTCACCCTTGCATTCAAACACCACAGATGAAGATTGGGTTGATGACTACCGCCATGAGTACTAGACTTAGAGTCAACCAGTCAACCAGTCCCTTGGAGCTTCCGCAGTTGTCATCGTTTAGTTGAAGTTATTTGTTTCAGACTATGTAATGAATACTTATTCGCTATGTAATAAGCACTGTGATGGTACTCTTTATAATTTGTCAACTCATGTGTGCGACTATTCCTGGGTGCACATGAGCCTTTTATGCACTTGTTTTTATTCTTGAAAACGGGTGTGACAATCTCTCCATTTATGACATCTGTAAATCTATAGATTGATGAATGAATAGATCAATAAGATATTCATCTGAACAATGATTTATTATACTATTTATGGATCATGTCGACCAACTGTGAAGGAGAATTTATTACCTTATAAGATGCGAGGCAGGCATTATCAAAAGAGGGTTGTAGGAGACAAAGGCTTTGTGATCCTTAAATGGATGGCATAGATCAAATCTGAAACAGAAAGAGATTCATTAGACAATAGCTAATTAGAGTCAGGTTCTGGTAGAGAAAAATGAGTAGAGTGACAACACCTGGCCAAGCTAAGGATAACTATCAATGCATGTCCTTCCCACGATAAAACAGTACTCATTTTGTGTTCAACCACTCCATTAAAGCTGATAAGCAGTGATGCCCCATTGCTTCTCAGATTGCATCTCTGATTCTCAAAGAACTGTAGGATTTAAATAAGCCCAATGCAATTAAAAAAGTTCCTGTTCCGCAAATACTTTAAGCACACCAACTAAAACAGCTTCTGCCACAGGTCCCTTTGTCAAGTTATAATGTCATGCCAACAACTAGCATAATTCATGATCTTTACTCAGCCACCAACTAACTATAGCAATTGTGCCGATCATACTATTTATACAAACAAATTCAACACAACTATTTGCAACCTTCAGAGAGTACGTGATTCATTGTTCAATAATCAATAGCAACTATACCATGACGAACAGCCGCAAGGAAATGGAAAGGGGGCGAACCATACCATGAGGATGCTCTTGCAGAGCTGGACGAAGCAGCGTGGTGCAGACGAGCACCGACACCAGGTTGTACTACAGGCTCTGGCACAGGTCCATCAGGTCCCGCAGCGTGAAGGTGGAGAGGTGCGCCGCCGCGAGACCTGGAGAAGTCCCGCACACCGCGCGCGGCCAGGAGGGCCGAAAGCCGCGCTTCGATGGCCCCCGCGTCGGCCTCTCCGTTCTCCGAGGGCGCCGCGGAGATGGAGAGCGCCCCGAGGCGGTGCTGCTGCGCAGCGAGCTCGAGGTCGGCAATACGGCTCGAGCTCGAGGTCAGCCGCCGCAGCGACTACGGTTGCTGCCGGACCTGTCGACTGTCGTCGTCGGAGCCTCGGAGACGAGTCGTCCCGCAGCGCGGGCGGGCGGGCGGGCGGACGCAGCGCGGGCGTGCGGTGCCGGCGCGGCCGATCTGCGGCGGCGGGCGAGCGGGGCCGGCGCGGCGGAGCTGCGGTGGCGTGCGTGCGAGGTTTGTGAACAACGTGACTACCTACTCGAAACTTTTTTAAATATTTACCACAACGTACGCACGTGAGATCATGACACGTGCTCAAGTTTCGTGATTTTCAGAATTTATTTGTATTTAATATAATTAAAAAACTATAAGCACCGAAGTTAGCGACGTTGCCCCGTGAGCACATTGATCGAACTTTCGAGACAGACCATGGATTTAGCCATCATTTACACTAACAAACAAGGATAACATTTTTAGAACGAAAGAAATATATTATTTCATGCACCTGCAGTTCAAATGAACATCAAGCGCGAAAATTAAAGAAAACAAAATAAACTAAGAAAAAATAGCAAAAAGTAATGAAAAATTTCCAAATTTAAACATGTTGTTTACAATACTTCACTAAACACACACACAAAATTGGGAGCCAAAAAACAAAAAAAAATTATTTAAGTTGCCGAGTGCCTAGGGTGGCACTCGGCAACTTAATTTCGTTACGAGTGCCAACAACCTGGCACTAGGCAACTTAATTGGGAGCCAAAAAACCAAAAAAATATAATCAAGTTGCCGAGTGTCTAGGGTGGCACTCGGCAACTTAATTTAGTTGTTGAGTGCCAACAGCCTGGCACTAGGCAACTTAATTTTAGTTGTCGAGTGCCAAACGACAGGCACTCGGCAACTTAAACGGAGCGGGATGTCGTTAGCCCTCGTGGTAAAGTACCGAGTGTATTTTTTTGCCGAGAGTCGGCAATCGGCAAAAAGAATTTAGTTGTCGAGTGTTTTTTTTTGCCGAGTACCAGACACTCGGCATTTAATTAGTTGCTGGGTGTTTTTTTTTTTGCCTAGTGTGACTTAGTTGCCGAGTGCCCGATATCTGACACTCGGCAACTGATTCAGCACCAGGCAAATCGTCGTTTTCCTGTAGTGATTACAGGGTAACCAGACCCAAAGCAAAAGATCAACACTAATTGAGGCTGTCTCTCCAAAGACTAAGTGAAGTCTTCCTAGCTGCTTTTATTTGAGTTGTCTCCTCCAAAGATTCAAATTTGTTTGTCCATTATCGAAAATAATGCCATTTCTTGTTGTCCAAAGCACCCAACATGCAGTTATGATGATTTCCCTGAAAATTGTATGTCCAAATTCTTCTCTTGATTGTAATATCATATCCAGTGGGTTGAGCATAAGATTCCAGTTGATTGACAGAGTAGACCAGCAGTCCCGGCTGAAGGTGCACTCAAAGAAGAGGTGAAAGAAGGTTTCTTCACAACCTGAATTGCAGAGCACACAGTTGTAATCATCTAGATCCATATTTTTTCTCCTTAAAATGTTTCTTGTGCTTTTTTTAGATAAAGGATAGTTTATATCCGGCTTCATCTATCAAACGATAGAATCAGGTCAATTATTACAAAGTTTCTACACTGGGTACCAAAAGCACTGCAAACACCAATTTGCAGCCTGCCAGAAGACAAAACAGTACGAAAAGACTTAAACTAAACATGACCAATATAGCTCAAGCACAACCATCCATTGGAACCAAAAAAGTGCAACGCCGGCGTCTCTAGGTGTTTTCCAGCTTGGATCAACATATCCCGCCGGTCATCATGCCTTTGAATACTTGCCCACTGTCGAAGCCAGTGTGTTCCTTTCAACAATACCTGCAAGAAAGTTTTTGGTCTACATTTGTTAAAAATCACTTCGTTCCTAGTTATCCAAATTGCCCAACAAAGCGTCGCAGCCGCCGTTAATAACAATGAGTTATACTTTTTGCTTGCAATTTTTTACCATCTAATAAAAAGGTCATTTATATCATCCGGGGGTGGAAGACCAAAAAGTATATGCACTGTGCGCCATAAGAACTTGGCATAGAAACAGTCAAAAAAGAGGGGTTGTATGGTTTCCGAAGAATGACAGAAGCAGCAATGTGTGGCACAATTCCAGTTATGTTTAACTAAGTTATCTTTAGTTAACAACACCCCCTTTTTTAGGTACCATAGGAATATTTTAATTTTCATAGGTACCTTTATTTGCCAAAGATCTTTAGACACTCGAACCCCATTGTTAATTAACACAACATACATGGACTTGACTGTAAAGGTTCCGGAGGCGTTTAGACTCCAAACAAAGACATCCCTTTGCTCCATTAAATTAATACACTGTATAGAGGCAACGATTCTATGCCAATTGGTTAAGTTCACTCCCACTAAATTTTGGCGAAAAGAAATATTTAATAGGACTGAACTAAGCACATCTGCCACATAGTCTTGTTTCCTCCTTACAATATTAAATAATGAAGGAAATTTGTCTTTGAGAGGCTTGCTCCCTAACCATGTATCGAGCCAGAACCTTGTTTGAGAGGGGAGTTGTAGCCTTCCCGAGGGTTGACTCGAACCTAGGGTGCCAGCTGTTCCTGCTAGTGGCTTGGGCCTTCATCTTGGATGTTCATAGCAGTGTCTTCACCAAAGCCCGCAGGTGTATAACCAGGGTTAGTCGGAGGGGCTGGTCCCATCCATCTGGGAGCCTGAAACGGTTGGGGATGGAAGGGACCCCCCCCCCCCCCAAGACAAACCCCTCTTCATCTTGGAGTTCAGGCACATTCTGATTCTTTAGGACATAGCAAGGTACTGTCCATGATCTGGCCTTCTGGGGTAGGCCAGCATTGATCTTGATTGAATCAGGAATCTTGGCATCATCATTGAGATACACCTTGGCCACAACCCGAGCCTCTAGAAAATATACATATTGACTTCTGCAAACATCCTACATCTATATGAACACAGTCATAACTCATCTTCCTTTCAGGTTTCATTTCATCAGCCCTATTTTAGTGCCGCACAGCTATATGCAAGAACATTGATCAAGCTTCCCCAACTAATAGCAGCCCGTCGAGACATCGTAAGAACTCGTAGATAAACTAGAACTAATGCGAAAAAGTAGATTGCTGGAAAAGTAGATAAAAGTAATAGATTTGTATTTCATTGATTGATTCTTACTATACCGCCCCTGAGTACATATTTATACTCCGGTAAAAGGAGTTATACATGGACATGACTCATACCTAAACAAAACTCCTACTTTTAAGGAAATAAAACGACTCGTGCAAGCGTCGGACTCAAACTAAAACAATAATACTAGCATAAAATTGCTAGTTTCCATATCCGTTTTCCTTGCGATGAAACTTTCCATCGGCAGGCTCTTTCAATCCGCAATCTCCTTCTATTGCCATCGGCAACTTCTTGCTGACGTCAGCCACACCAACTTGTATCCATCGGCAATAATCCCGATCGGCAATGTTCTCCTTTTCCATCGACAACACCCTTCTAATCAACCAATACCTTCTTTTGTTTTCTCAATCTCCAGTTTTCATCAGCAATCCGATTGGTGGGATTCTGATGCCGATAAGGAAAAGCAACCATCTTTCTACCGATCGGTGTAACTACCCTTCTACCGATTAGTGTATCTCGTTCATATTGACCCGTACAAAAAACGGTGTCAACACATGCCCCCCAATTTTGGAGTATAAATATTTTATGAATCGAAATTTGCTCTATTATAATATTTCCCTCCAAAATACCACCGCCATTTTGATTACCGCGCGTTGTCACTATAAATTACCAACAACCCCTGCAACTGTAGCACCAATAGTTACAATTTCCTCGATCACCGCGCAAATCAATGCGATATCCTTACATATTCCTGCTCAGTCAGAAAAGAAAACTCGAAAACGCCCTTTAACCTAGGTCTATAAAGACCACCGTCCATCCTCTCTTTTACCCTGGGCTCACATTTTCACCTTCATCCCAACGTCATCCTCAAAGAGCACTATTCCAGCGGCGGTTCTTCTTCTTTCATCAGGAGGCACGACCTTTGCAAGAACTCTCCTTCAATGGCGATCAATTTCACAGCTTCTGCGGTAATTTCCCTTCTTTCTTTGCTGTATGTACCGCAGTTTTCATCCTTCTGCATCGCTTTACAATCCCTTCTCCCTTTCCTTTCTTACTTTTTGGATCTAGGAAATGCGCAACAAAATAGTGATCCCTACCGATCAAGAACATCTCTGCTACTTAGGCCCAATGGGGAATGCCAATCCAACCAATCTCATCAACGTAGAAACCAACCGCATCCCTTTCAGATCCGAGCATTTAGATCTAGGTTTATGGACAGACACCTTTCGTTCCTGGCCTAAACCTACCAAAGGGTGGAAGAACTGGTACCTCAGGATAGCCAGATCACAACAACTCTTCTGGTCAGAGCGCAATATCGACCAATGCATCAGATTGTCTATTGCTGATATGGTCAAGAACGAGAATATGATGATTGCGGCCTCTTATTTCTGGTCCAATACAATTAATGTCTTTTTATTCAGACACGGACCATCCACCCCTACACTTGAGGATGTACATATGCTCACCGACCTCAATGTTTCTTCTGCCGATCCTGCTACCCTCTTCCGTAGGAAGTCCGAGCGTCGGGTGAGCACACGTAACATCGGTGGTAGGACTGGATACATTCAAGAGTATCAGAAGACCGGATCGGTAGGACCAAGGGAGCATGCCACCTTCCTTAACATGTGGTTGGAGAAGTTCGTTTTCTGTGACAAAACAGTCGGACCCACCAACATGTATCTTCCTGCAGCAGAGCTTCTGGCCGATGGAGGATTTCCCCTTGGCCGATACCTCCTTGGTTCAGTTTATCGCCTACTACATCAAGTATCGGAAAAACTGCTGCTAGATGAACCCATCGGCAACCTTGGAGGTCCTTGGTGGTTCATCAACTTGTGGCTGAATGCCCATATGCACAATTGTCTCCAATTTGATCTGTTCAACCAACAGTTCCCAAGAGATATATCTGAAGACTATGTCTTTGATGATGACGAATCGGCAACCCGTTCCCCACTCAATTTTGGGGAAGCCATGATAGTACTACCAGGAACCGATGCCAACGTTGACCAATTCGGCATGTTCTTTCAGAGACTCTACTGCGGAATCCCTGCTGCAGAACGAGTCTGGTGGCCTTATGTCGATGAAGACAACCAATTCCCACTCTCCTTCAACCTCACCGATGGGAATATACCACAAAACAAAGCAATCATGAGAGCCACCCTCATCCCCTGAGCTATTCCGGTTAATGTTGTCGGGACCGGGAAGAACTCTCATCCATCATACGAGTTCTATTATCCATCGGCAGCGGCAAGACAGCTAGCATTCGGTCAATTGCTGATCAAACTTAGCTATGTCAACGTGATAAAACCAAGAGAGGTCATCTCCAGTGCTATGTATTGGAACAAAATTGTCACTCTCTCCCCTCATGCCGATGTAACTAACATCGACTTATCTTCTTGGGCGCCGACATCCTTCATTACTGAATCATACAAGTCCTGGTGGCATGAGTGGAAGGACCAACTATTTGCTCCATCATCACACCACTATCGGCACTTGATTGATGCTGATCATATCATTCCCGATGACATAGTAAGCTTATTTCTGATACTACTTCGTTAACTTTTCAAATGTACCGGTAACTAACCCTCTATCAACAGGTTAATGATTTGATCCCCAAAAAGAGCAAGAGCGTCAAACACTTCAACTTGCGATCGATGAACCCTACATCGACCATCGGCAGTAAGGCCCCTTCATTGTCCGCCCTTATGCATCACAAGGCAGTCCCCAAGGTCACTATCAGAACTCGGCCATTACCAACCGATGACGCTACCACTGCCGCCGCCGTTTTGGCACAAGCCTTCACGGTAACAAGTCTTCATTTATCTGTATCGATCATAACATGTTTAATCGACAATTTTTTACTCATTTTGCACCAAATTCTCTTCTGCAGCAGACAAGTTCATCGACAATCATCCCAAGTGTACAAACCTCTATGGCTCAACCTGCCGATGCCCCCCAAGTGCAAGGGTCAAAACGCCAAGGCTCTTCAAGTGTTGCTCCCCGACCAAAACGTAAGAAGCCATCAGCTCCAGCTGCATCTCCTCAAGATCATGTCGTTACACCAACACTGGAGCCAGTATCGGCACCTATCCCTGCTCAGCCACAGACTGAGATTCCTGACCAAGGGATAGCACCGTCGACGCAAGAGATGGCCGCAACAACGGAAACAGCGCTGGCATCGGCACCAGCATTAGTACCGGATGAAACCCCCAACCAAGGAATGGTCCCATCGCCACAGGGGTTAGCTACAACAATGGAAACAGCATCGACCTCAACACCAGCACCAGCACCAACCGTCCCTCCTGCCGAGGCAAATTCATCGGCAACTTTTGCCGATCCTCAAGATACGGTTGCGTCAGCTACGTCAAGCCAAAGGCGAGAAATCGCTCTAAAGCAGGTAAGCTGGGAACATTCATCATAACTCTGCGATATATAAGCTTCTAACTGACAAATTTCAATTCTTATCCTTTCAGGCCCAAGACTCTCCCAACATCTTATTCTCCTTTGCTGTTAATCTCCCAGATGACAACGAAGAAGGAGAGAGCTTTATTCATGTTCCAATCGTCCTATCGGCAGAAGCGAAATCCAAACTTCAAGCACAGCTGCTCCTACTGCAACAAAACACGTCTCAACTAATCCAAGATTCAAGTGCAGTAAGGGTAGCTTTCAGAGAAGTCCTAGACCAATTGCCTGCCGATGTTGAAGAACTGCTCTTCCAAGCGGCATTCCTCGAGAGTCGGCAACTACAATATCAAAGAGCTTCGCGACGCATTGCTGATAGAGCTGCTCAAGAAAAATTTGAAGAGGAGACACTCAAATTCAAGCAAGCTGCGAACGAAAAACATCAAGACATCGGCCGTCTGGAAGCTTTTGGTAGCGCGCTCGAACAAGAGATCATGCGTCTATCGACACAAAAAGAAGAGCTGCTAGTTGAGCTGAAGAAAGTTGACGAAGCTCTAAGCACAGCCAGCCAAAAGAAAACTCAACTCCCTGCTGCCACCAAAGCTTTACAACAAGAGACAGATGCCGATGCCCGTGAAGCCCTCCTGTTGAGGAGAAAGCTCAAGCTAGTCGAGGGTTCTGCAGATGATGACGTCAGGGAAATAGAAGAAGCAGATCAAATTCGCCTTCGCGCAATTTCATCTATTCAAACCCTGTTGTAATTTGTTGTACCGATAACCATGATCTTGACGACTGTTCTTGTAATATAACGTTTCATTTGCCGATGTTTCGCATAATGACTTTATCATCGGTACTTACATTTGTATTACTTCATGCATCTATCCAGATACTAGGATAATATTTTTTCAAATATTTACCATTGATTGCTCTGGAAAATGCAACTCTTTCGAGAGTCTCCAAAATATAAGCGTTGCCCGGAACAGATTGATTTATCCGAAAAGGACCTTCCCAATTTGGAGACCACTTCCCAAACTTTGAACTTTTGGTTCCAATCGGTAACATCAGTTTCCACACCAAATCACCATCGGCAAACTCTTTCACCTTTACCTTCTTGTTATACCATCTGGCAACTCTTTTCTTATTTTCTTCGATACTGATTAGAGCTCTTAGCCGATGACCCGCTAAGTCTTCTAACTCGTCCTTCATAAGGATATCATACTCATCGGCCGCTAACTGGCCTTGGGAAAACAATCGTCTAGAACCAGTTTTAATTTCCTAAGGTTGGACAGCATCATGTCCGTATACTAATTGATATGGCGAAACCTTAGTAGCACTGTGACATGCCATCCGCTACGCCCACAAAGCTTCATTCAGTACCGTATGCCATTTCCTAGGGTTTTCTTCAATCTTGCACTTGATAAGCTTGATCACCCCCTTATTGGTCGCTTCAGCTTGACCATTAGCTTGAGCATAGATCAAAACCTTAATCCCCATACTAGCAGCAAATTCATCAAACTCTCCCGATGTGAACATAGTTCCTTGATCGGTCGTAATAGTTTGATGAATACCAAATCGGTAAATAATATGCTCTTTCACAAAATCTATCATGTTTGTCGACATCACCTTCTTCAACGGGATAGCTTCAACCCACTTCGTGAAATAATCGGTAGCAACAAGTATGAATTTATGTCCTTTACTTGATGGTGGGTAAATTTGGCCGATGAGATCAATGGCCCACCCTCTAAACAGCCAAGGCTTGATTATAGGATTCATTGCCGACGCAAGTGCCCTCTGAACATTACCGAACTTCTAACAATCTTGACATTCTTTGAAGTACTCAAAACAATCCTCAAGAATTGTCGGCCAATAATATCCATTTCGCATAATCATCCATTTCATTTTAAACGCCGATTGGTGCGCTCCACATACCCCTTCATGAATTTCACCCATCAACTTCTTCGATTCCTCCCCATTAAGGCATCTGAGCAAAACTCCATCAATTGTACGATAATACAATTCATCATCAAGGAGCACATACTTGGTATCCTAAAACCTCAACCGTCTTTCGACTTTCCTAGATGGATCTCTTAAGTAATCGACAATTTCTTTTCTCCAGTCATCGACAACTATTACCGATGTCATTACTTCTTGAATCAGCTGATATCCCAAAGCATGTTGCGCCAATCGATTGGCTTCTTCATTATGCAACCTAGGAATGTGTTCAAGACGATATTCTCTGAATTCCTTTAATAACTGTAAGCACTTCCCATGATATGTGTCACACCCGATTTTAAGAACAAAACCAGATATACCCTATATGTGAGCCCAGGAAGTCAAATCCCACATATAGTCACAGAACAAGGTAATATCAAAAGACAATACTTAAGTATATAACATATATGGTCAAAGGAGTAACCTTGAGAGAGCAAACAACGGTAAGTCACTCCGAACTTCAGGCGAAGACTCCACTCCACAGGGACCAACTGACTGGTTGATCACAAGCCTATCTCTTCCAACTCTTACAAACCGGTACCCATCCAGGATTTTTATCCAAAGTATTGAAAAGAAAGAGCAAGCGTAAGTACTTTCGTACTCAACAAGTATACATGGGGTTCATGAGGCTCAAGAAGGATCGACACGGGTTTAACTGCATTAGCTTTTACGTTATCTCAATTTTAGCATTACAGTAGCATCAATGTTATCAAAATAGCCCAATAACCTTATGATCAAGTTAACAGGATGTAATGCTTATATGAACAAGTAACAATAATAAATCACCGATAACAACTGATGAGCCATGACATAAGAACATCACATAGCAAGGAGCCCAAGCCACTCGTAACCGTGAGCACGGCTATCATGATAGTTTTTAACTCTACGCAGAGGTGTACATCTTTACCCATAAGTCGTGAATTGCCCTTTCTCCCGAGGTAGCTAGTCTCTTACCCACTTTCAAGGTGGGCCAGCAGGGTTCACTACGAGACCTTTCACAAGTTCCACTAGAAAGTAACAACTCACTACAAGTTCCCTCAACGAGATCCGAGAAGTCACCGCAGCACACCTTCCAGGTATCTCAGAGCACTTCTTGCGCCCTCTCAGGTAAGTTGCCACAAACTAGCAAAAGCCTAATACTGAGTCAAGCCGGAGCCCATTAGCTTATGGTAGTACTGTTTTCTCGGGGTAATCTCTCACAGAAATATCCCTATGAGTGAGAACACAGGTGTGAGTTCCTGATGTTCCACCTATGGTCCACGTTGCTAAAAAGTCTTTCTTTTATTGTCAATTCACATATTCATTAATCAAGTTTACATGATCATAGTTATTCTCAAAGAGCACTAGCTTGATCTACCCAAATGCATAAATTCCCAGGGTGACAAGGTATAAGGTACAAAACTAGGATAACCTCATAGGGTAACAAGGAAACACATGCATATGATTAAGGAGTGATTATCATGAATAGGACAACAAGGATAATCCCATGTAATACTTGCCTTAAAAGCTTAGATCCTTTGCTCAACTGGTTCTCAACTTCGGACTTCTTCTAGATCACCAATGCAACACTCACCGATTGGACAAGATTATAAGCACCACACAAACAGCTGGACAAACATACACAACATACAAACATGGCTAAATTAGAACAATACACCAATCAATGAAAAAGATTTAAAAAGAGATCTACGCAGCTCTACGGTCACACAGACGCGAAGAACACACTAGACGGAACTACGATGATCGAGAAACAACTAACGGAAGATTTGCTTTTATAAAAGAGAACCAAAAGCTTTATCAATTTTATAACTATATAAAAGAGTGTACAAAGTATTTCCAGGAAACACCTTGATTAGATTAGGTCAAAATTGTATTTGGATTGAAAACGGAAATTGAAACTATCATCATTTTATGTATGTAACAAGTTGCAAAGTGGTTAATCAAATTAGGATTTGAACTCATGAAAATACAGAGCTACTAACATGGTATTAAAGGTCACTAAAGAAAAGGTTACGTCGATACGAAGCCAACACAACTTGAACGGAACGAAACGGATGTAAAACGGAGAAAATATGGAATTAACAAGATTTTGAAAAGACAAGATTAAAGTATTACCAACTTAATTTTCTTTGGTTTTCAAAGGTAATTAACATAGATGAAAACTATACTACTAGATAGATTATGAAATTACGGATCTAACGCAACTCGTTTGGGTCAAAACAGAGTTAAAACGGGGAAATTATAAGCATTTGAATGAGGGTGGCAATTCTGTAAAAAGAGAAAACATATTTTGATTAAACAGAGAAGGTTTTACGTTTTCAGAGAAGGGAAGGCGTAAACGCGGAAGACGCCAAGGGCTGCGGTGCGGGGTCAGCTGCTTGCCACGTGGAGCTACGCCATTGGGCGGGTCCACGGGTGCAGTGTGGACGGCTTGCGGGGCTCTGGTCCATGGGTCCAACATGGACCGGTGGGCGTACCCCTTCGGTCCTTCTAATCTAAACCGTCGGCGCGAGATCGGCGGTCCAGAGAGAAGGGGAGAAAGAGAGCGGGCGTGAGGTCGCTGGGGCGGCGCTCCCGCGGCAGCGCCATGGCCGGGACGTGGCGGCGCAAGCCGATCCACGGCTACGGTGCCCTAAACGCAACGCGGAACGGTCGGGGAGAGAGAGGGAGAGACGGGGAGCACATCTGGGGTGTTGGTTGAGGCTGAGAGGGGATCCAGAAGGCGGTCCACGCGTGGTGGCGGCATGACGACCCTGGTGTTCGTGTGCAGAGGCGCTGAGGGCGAGAGAGAGGGATATCGGGCATCTGGGGCTTTGCTTACCACGGTTCGAGGCTCGTGGTGCGACTGGACGCAGTGGAGGGGCTTGGCAGCAGAGGGGCGACGGCGGCGGCGCTGGGCGGTGGTCTGTGCTCGCGGCGGCGGCTCTGGTGCACTGCTGTGGGGCTCAGGGGGGTGAACTGGAGGCGGTGGAGGGCGGGGCTCGGCTACTTATAGCCCCGGGCAGCGCTAAAGAAGGAAGGGCGAGGATTGGAGAGGGATTCGGCGCTGGCGGTTATGGAAGGCGGCGGCATTGGTTTCCATCCGAGGAAAGAAGAAGACGGTGGCGGCAGAAAAGGTAAGAAGAGGGGGAGACAGAAGGGAAAACGACCGGTGGGCGGTGCTTGGCTCGACGAACCACGGGACCGCGCTCATCCTACCCCGATTCGAGTTCGGCCGAGGGGCGTCGGCGCGGAAGAACAGGGAACGGGGAGGAAGAAGAAGGAAAGAAGGGGGGGAGAGGCTGACAGGTGGGTCCTAGGTGTCAGCGTGGGCAGAGAGGGAGAGAGGGACTGGCGAGCGGGGCCCATCTGTCGGCGCGTCCGATTCGAACCGGGCCGAGTGGCGGGGGGGGAAGAGAGGAGAGCTGGGCCGCTTTCCAGCTTGGGCCTGCGCGTGGTGAGGGGGGGAAACGGCCGAGGGGAAGAGAGGCCTGGGCCTCTCGGGCCAGAAGCAGGGGGGAAGGGTTAGCCTTTTCTTTTTATTTTTCTTTTATTCAAAGCTCAATTCAAAAACCCATTTTGAAAGCATTTGAAACAAATTTGGAAATTCCACTTTTGAAAAACATTTTGGAATTCAAATGTGAAACTTCATTTAAATTTTGAAAGAGAGTCACTCAAACAAAAACCCAAAATGCAAGGCATGAATGATCAAACATGTTTCTACCAAAAGGAACTTTTAATTTCATAAAAAGTTTTTATTTGCTATAATTTCATGAGCACCAAATTTCAAAAATAAATCATTTTATTTCTATTTTCCATAAAGTAAATTTTAGGGTGTTACAATATGCAATCAAAATATCACTTTGGCACTCATATGTTCCAACCAATTGATTGATTACCAACATAGAATCGCCAAATATTTCCATGGCATCGGCACGCACTTCCCTGAGCAATACCAACCCCTTCAGTAACACCTGGTACTCAGCCTCATTATTAGTCGAAGTAGCAATAATCGGTAATGAGATTTCATACTTTTTCCCTCGGGGTGAAATCAAGATAACGTCGATACCTGCTCCCTCCTTACATGTGGAACCATCAAAGAACAAAGTCCAAGGAGCAATATCTACTGAATTTAGTGTACCGCAATGCTGAGTAATAAAATCGGCCATCACCTGCCCTTTTACTGCCTTAGTTGATTCATACCTCAGATCAAATTCAGACAGCGCCAAAATCCACTTGCCGATTCTTCCGCTCAATATCGGCATTGACAACATATACTTGACCACATCATCTTGCATATGACAGTACACTCGGTCGATAGCAAATAATGCCTTAACTTGGTACAAGAGAATTATAGACATAAACATAATTTCTCAACGGCCGAGTACCTGGTTTCAGCATCCACCAGCCTTATACTCAAATAATAAATCGCACGTTCTTTCCCTTCAAATTCTTGAATCAAAGCTGACCCGATAACACCGTCATCGACAGACAAATACAATCTGAAGGGTTTCCCATGTCGAGGTGGAATCAAAACTGGAGGATTCATCAGATACCTCTTAATTTCTTCCAAAGCCGATTGTTGTTTTTCTCCCCACACAAATTCCTGACCGGCCTTTAGCTTCAGTAATGGACTAAAAGACTTAATCTTCTCGGATAGATTAGATATAAATCTTCTAACAAAATTAATCTTGTCGATCAAAGATTGCAACTCAGTCTTGTTCGTAGGAGCAACCACTTTGCTAATTGCATCAATATATTTTTTGCCGATCTCTATGCCCCTTTGATGCACCATGAACCCTAAGAATTGACCCACCAATACGCCAAACGCCCACTTATTTGGATTCATCTTTAGTCCATGCTCCCTTGTGCACTCCAAAATCTTCCGCAGATCGGTAAGATGCTTTTCAAAGTTTCTGGACTTAACCACCACATCGTCGATATAGATTTCGACCAACATACCGATGTACTTATGAAAAATAAAATTCATCGCTCTTTGATAAGTAGCACCGGCATTCTTCAACCCAAAAGTCATTACGATCCACTCAAACAAACCGACGTGACCTGGACACCTGAAAGCAGTTTTGGATATATCTTCTTCAGCCATAAATATTTGATTATATCTAGCATTACCATCCATAAAACTAATAATCTTATGCCCAGCAGAAGCATCCACTAGTAGATCGGCAACATGCATTGGATAGCCATCCATTGGCGTAGCTTTATTGAGATTCCTGAAATCAATACAAACACGAAGCTTTCCATTCTTCTTATATACAGGAACCACATTAGAAATCCATTTAGCATATCGGCATTGCCGAATAAATCAATCTTCGATTAACTTCGTAATCTCAATTTTAATATCGGGTAGTACAGTAGGGTTACATTGGCGCGCTGGTTGCCGATGTGGTTGAAAACCCGACTTAATAGGCAACCGATGTTCAACTATCGATCGGTCCAGACCAGACATCTTTGTATAATCCCAAGCAAAACAATCTTTATATTCCTTTAACAAATCACTCAACTGTTGCTTACATTGGGAATCTAACTTAGCACTAATAAAAGTTGGCCTAGGCTTACTACCATCGCCGATGTCTATTTCTAGCAAATCATCGGCTGACGTAAACCCTTGTCCAAGTTTTCCATCATCGGCGAACTGATCCATTAAACCTCTTCTTCATAACCGACTGCATGGATCGGTGTAATCTGGTAATCGGCCACCTTAAGGAATTTTGTATCCCAAGCTTCACCAGATATGCACTTGGTCTGCTCATAAGTCTCCAATTCTGCCGATGCAACAATTGACGGGACTTCACTCTGGACGACTTCAAATCTATCTCCAACTCATTGCACAAGGCTTTGGTGCATCGTAGAAGGGATGCAGCAGTTAGCGTGAATCCAATCCCTTCCCAGAAGCAAATTGTAGGTCCCCTTGCCGCTGATTACAAAAAATGTCGTCGGCAAAGTTTTACTGCCGATAGTCAATTCAACACATACGGCTCCCATAGCCGGTGACACATTGCCTTCAAAATCTTTCAGCTTCATATCCGTCTTGACTAAGTCTTGGTCACCTTTCCCAAGCTTCCTGAACATGACATACGACATTATATTAATCGACGCTCCACCATCGACTAACATCTTTGATACCAGTTGCCCATCGACTTTGCCCTTGACAAACAAGGCTCTCAGATGCTGCCTTTCATCATCGGCAGGTTTTTCAAAGACAGCTATCATCGGATCTAGCACTAGCTGAGCCATATCAGCAACTTCTTCTTCAGCATCAGTAGGTGCCATAAATTCTATCGGCAACATAACAACCATGTTGACTTCTGCCGATGGACTCCTCTCCTGGTGTTTTGGCCTCCACTCCCAAAATGGAGGTTCTCCCTTTGAAGAGCTATGACCCAGATCATTCTGGCATTCACGCTGGATTCTCCTTCTTTGAGTCTTTGTCAGGCCTTTGGGACACCATTGAGGAAGCTTAGTTTTCCAAACAGGTTGGTACTGTTTCTCACTGTGTCGGCTTGTGTTACCCCTTATGTTTGGATCTCTAGAGAATATCTCTTCATCGGGCACCCTTGCATTAGCCCTCTCTTCGATCTCCTCTTGACAGATACGCTTGCCAAGTCTATCATGTACACTGAGTTTGCCCCCTAGCCGATCATGTACTGATTCTTTTCCTCTGACTGGCCTAGCATAGCTTGATCCCTGACCTTCAAAGCGAGACTTCTTCTCTGACCGATCAGTAGGATAGTACCCGTTGCATTCAGGATAATTATCGGCAGTGGGCAGCTTGATGCCTTCTTCCCAACAATGGACGAAGAAGGGGCATTTCCAATTCTCTTTATGCCGATACCACTTTTGGCGTCTCTCTTCTTCCTGCTGCCGATGCTGCTCTTCTCGCGAACGATCGTATTCCTGTCGTGGCCTCCTGTGCGTGATTACAACGTCGTATGACGCACGTCTCTAAGGCCTCCTGGAGCTGCTGCCATCATTGGAAATTCTTTTACCTTCTCTTTCATCGACAAGCTTCTTTCCCTTTACATCCTGCATAGCTATTTGATGCTCAGGATCCACTGATGAATTTCTCTTGGCTACTTCCGATGTCAGTACTTTGACTTTTCCACTGGTTTCCACCATATTATTTGGAAACAAATTCTGATCAATTTTCATCAGCCTCTAAGCTCTATAATTTTCAAACTTCATTCGCCCATATTCGATTTCTGAATGCAACTGCTGTCTAAAGACTTTGCAGTCATTGGTACTATGTGAGGTTGCATCATGCCATCTACAGTACCTCATCCTTCTAAGCTCTTCAGCCGACGAAATTACTTGATTAGGCGCCAACTTAATCTGCCCTTCTTGAAGCAATAGATCAAATATCCTATCGGCTTTAGCAGTATCGAAAGTAAATCTTTCGGCTTCCTTCTGGCCAAACGGACATGATATGGGCTTCTTATCCTTCACCCATTCAGCAACGTCGATATCTGTCCCTTCATCTGATTGAGACTCTTCTTCCTGTTCGATGAAGGACACCTTCTTGTTCCAAGTCTTTCTAGGTTCGAAGGCTTTGATTTCCTGATCGGCAACTCTCTGTACGAGATGGCTCAGACTCTCGAACTCTTGAGATGCGTACTTGTCCCTGATGTGTGGCAGCAATCCCAGGAAGGCTAGATCTACCAATTGCCGATCATCCAGCACTAAGTTGTAGCATTCATTCTTTACATCCCGAAGCCTCTAGACGAAGCTTTCTACCGATTCGTCATTGCGCTGTTTAAGCTTGACCAAATCGGTAATCCTCTTCTCATGAACGCCAGAGAAGAAGTATTGGTGGAACTGCTTCTCTAGATCGGCCCAAGTAATCAGAGAATTTGGAGGAAGTGAGATGAACCACGTAAACGCCGATCCAGACAAGGATGACGAGAACAATCTTACCCTTAGCTCATCTCTGCTAGCTGCCTCTCCACATTGGATAATGAAGCGGTTGATGTGCTCCATCGTCGATGTATCATCTTGGCCCGAAAACTTTGTGAAATCCAGCACCTTGTACCGATTTGGGAGAGGAATTAGGTGGTAGGCCTGACGGTATGGCATTCAATAAGAGTACGTATTAACCTTAGGCTTGATACCGAGCTGCTCTTTCATCACTTCGGCTATTTTATCGACCTAGTACGCATCCTGATCCTGCCGATGGATCGGTTGAACATTAACTGGCTGGGCCAACGGATACATTCCTTCTGGTCTTTGCGGCAGATAAGTTGATCCGATTGGTATAGGTGCAGCACCACCTTGCTGAATATTAGGCACCGGTTGATTCGCCGATGTATAACCTTGGACGCTCACTGGGGCATATTGCGGCATGATATTCATCGGTCGATACACCGATGTTTCATTCTGAGAGCTTGTTGGGTAATGGTATTGTTGTGCTCCCGCTACTTGGTATCCAGGTTGTACCACCTGTTGTTGAACTGGACTGGCCCATACAGGATTATAAGTCATCGGCATGTGACTTGCCAATAATTGATAACTACCCGGCGACTGCTGCTCCTGTACTTTGGAATAATCAACAAATTGACCTCCTTGGTGCACTGACGTCCCATCTTGGGGATTTGCCATCATCACGGGATGATTCATCACTGCCAAATCTTGTTGCATCTTCCCGTAAGGCACTTTAGGTATTGCTATCTAAAGATCTCCTGGCGACAACTGTGCATTTGGAGAAGACGTAGCGTAATGCATTATCGGACTCAACGGTTGTGCCGATATTATCGACTCCATAGAGGCTTTTCCCGATGCACTATTACCTTGGATCAGTTTAGCATCGGCAGATGAATCCGGAGGCATGCCGTATCCCCACCAGCTAGCGGGAGTTGGCTGACTCTGGACTATATGTCCTGACATTGCCGACGCCACCGGATCTGTGTTCAACCGAACGACGCTTGCAGGGCTTGATCTCGGTGGTGTAGCTTCATCGGTAGAAGGATTCATAAGTTGGAACACTGGAGCCACCGATGAAGTCGTGGCAGATGCCGATCCAGGTTGATGATACGCTGGACCAACATACCTGGGTGGTTGTCCTTCTTTGAAAGATTGCATGACAGCATTGTATACAGTATTGGACAACACATTGGAATGGCTAATGAGCGCCTGACTTAACGCAGAATTAACCATATCTTGCAACTTACTAGGATTGGCATCGAAAGTGATCTGCCGAGGCAACGATGGATCTTGCTTCTGGACTGCGTCGCCGCTCCTGTTTAGGCTGAAGGATTTCAGGTATATCTGCTTGTACTCCTTCATAGCCTGCTCCATAGCTTGCTTCTGATGATCTTTCAGATCTGTTTCGAAGACTTCAATGATGTTCCTTGGATCAACGTCAGTAGAACCACCCATGATCTTGATCAAGAGATGTATCTAGGGTCCCACCGGGTGTGCCAAAAGAGGTGTTGACACAAAAAGAGTCGGATTTGCGAACACCTCGGGCTTATACCCGAACTCAATATCCGAAGGTGTGCCAGTCGATTTGACCAATTAATCGACAATGACGATAACTAGAACAAGATTGAACGAGACGACAGCGATACGCCCGGACGTCAAAGCTCAATTTGATCAAAACGCGGAACTTGCGAAGGCGACGGAGGCCGTGTAGATGCAGCCCGTCGAGACATCGTAAGAACTCGTAGATAAACTAGAACTAATGCGAAAAAAGTAGATTGCTGGAAAAGTAGATAAAAATAATAGATTTGTATTTCATTGTTTGATTCTTTTCTATACCGCCCCTGAGTACATATTTATACTCCGGTAAAAGGAGTTATACATGGACACGACTCATACCTAAACAAAACTCCTACTTTTAAGGAACTAAAATGACTCGTGCAAGAGTCGGACTCAAACTAAAACAATAATACTAGCATAAAATTGCTAGTTTCCTTATCCGTTTTCCTTGCGATGAAACTTTCCATCGGCATGCTCTTTCAATCTGCAATCTCCTTCTATTGCCATCAACAACTTCTTGCTGACGTCAGCCACACCAACCTGTATCCATCGGCAATATTCCCGATCGATAATGTTCTCCTGTTTCCATTGGCAACACCCTTCTGATCAGCCAATAACTTCTTTTGTTTTCTCAATCTCCTGTTTTTATCGGCAATCCGATTGGTGGGATTCTGATGACGATAAGGAAAAGCAACCATCTTTCTACCGATCGGTGTAACTACCCTTCTACCGATCAGTGTATCCGGTTCATATTGACACGTACAAAAAACGGTGTCAACACATATAATATCTGCTAATGATCAAATCCACACCTTGCACATATATACATAGATGTTGCCTAATTTCCCATGCCTTCCTCAGACAACATAGAAAGAATAGTGCATTGTTTAGTTGTAACATTTATAATGCAAGATAAGTATTGTTAAGTTACATACAAAATATATTTTCATAGTAAACCTAGTTAGAGACAAAACTGTTAATAATATTCAATATAAACTTGATGAAAGATATAAAGTAGTTCGATTTCCACAAATCCTATAGTTGCATCCTTTTGTGCACAGATGAACTATGTGTTTATCTAAACAAAATTAAGTCAGATATAGTAACTTTACTGATTCAGATTCATTGGTTAAAATTTTGTCAAAGCTAGCTTGTTTTGCTGCTGGGATTCCAGAACAAAAATGTCAAACAGTCAATAGTGAAAAATATATAAGTTTGTAGAGATGTCAGGTAATGAGTGCTTGAATACTTCTGAAAGCATCTAGGCACTATGTATTTATAGATAAATATTTCTGTATAGTAGAGATGTCCTGATAGTTGTCATAATGGTCCCCGCATGGCAGGCAACAGTACTTTCCATTGTCATAGCCACTGCCAAATTTGATCGCTATATGTAGCATAAGGAAGGGAATGTTGATTGTCATCTCGTATATCGTGATGAAAAGACAGCGCACATGCATGAGATGGTTTAGAAAAATTGTTCTAATATTTTACTTGATCCAAGAATTGACATAAAACATGGTGTTCAGCTAACGATTCCTGGCGTTGCCATGAACTGGCACATCCAAAACCTTTTGAGCGCCTCTAGTGCTTTGTCTAGTCTAATTGCCCAAGCAATGGGATAGGATCTGTCCTCCCTCAACTTGATGTCGTATATTTTCACTACATTACAAATTACAATAAAATTTGTGCCGAATTGGCCACTGTAATATAGATATCCCGTGCCAAGGAGTTTTGTTACATATTTTGGGGGTGCTCGTCTGCACTGTTGCAGCGCTGAAGCTGCAGCTTTTTAGATAATGGAAAATTTCCGGCTTCTGCCTTCTTCTAGGAAGAAGAAGCATCAGTCCAAACTTATTACAGCAGCACACCAATCATTAAAATGTATTACAGGTTCAGAACTAAAGTTCAAGATGGCAAATGAAGGACCGCCCATTCATTGCGAAGAACTCGATGGCTCTCGATTCTAGTAGCCTGCAAGCGTCAAGGATCCGTTCGTTGCCGTCATCCAATCCCTGCAATAGAATCCAAATCATGCTGCTGCAGGCTGCAGCTCATGGCTATAAATCTCTCTCATGCAACACTATATGCATATAGGCGACTGGCTACAATCTCTAATCCCTTTCAGTTGACACTGACCATGTACATCAGTATTTCCTAAACTGTAGTTGAACGGAACATTATATTTCTTCTTTGGAATAGTGAAAATGTTCTGTGCTATGTCCTTCATTGACTCACCCAGCAGCCATAATGCAGAGTGCCAGAAAAGAGCCTTGGTACCACTTCTAATGGTGTTTGTGTAGTCACCATTCTAAAACCCACACTTGGATTGTTGTATTCTAGGAATGCCATAGGCATATGTCTAGAATGCTAAAACCTCCATGTTTGCTTGTGCGGGTCAAACCAATTTAGCTTGCTTTTGCAAGGTCGTCAAGGCCTCACTTTCCCTCATTTTGGAAGACACGAACTGGAAGAGCAACAAGTCCCTCTATTCTTGTCTGCTATGCACCAAAGTGCTGATTGACTGTTACTGCCAGTTGAAGACACGAACTGGCAGTGATAAGAACTAGCAGGTTCTAATAGCAATAGGCAGTAATAGTAGTGATAAGGAACTCATCCCTAGAAAAATATACATATTTAGTTCTGCATACACCCTACATCTATATGAACACTGTCAGGACTCTTCTTCCTTTCAGGTTTCATTTCATCAGCCCTATTCCAGTGACACACAGCTATGCAAAAACACTATAATCAAGGTTCCCCAACGAACAGTAGCAATGGTGCGCCAATAGTATAATACATGGAATGCTATCGTGGTGCCTAAAATCGATGGGTATTTTAAGGTTCAACAGCGAGGCCTCAGTACAATAAGAATGCCACTATCACGATGAATAGTGAGGATAAATTAATTAAAGGTAATGGGTGCAGAGCTCATCCCTACACCTTACTAGATCATACATTCATACATATAATATCCGCTAATGATCAAATCCACACCTTGCACATACATAGAAGTTACTTAATTTCCCATGCCTTCCTCATTGGGCACAGGAAGAATAGTGCATTGATGAGTTATGCAATTGGTGAGTTGTAACATTTATGATGCAAGATAAGTATTGTTAAGTTACTTATAAAATATATTTTTATAGTAAACCTAGTTAGAGACAAAACTGCTAATAAAATTCAATATAAACTTGATGAAAGATAAAGTAGTTCGATTTCCAGAAATCCTATAGTTGCATCCTTTTGTGCACGGAGGAACTATGTGTTTATCTTAACAAAATTGAGTCAGATATAGTAACTTTAGAAATTCAGAGTCATTGATTAATATTTTGCCTCACATGTAAAGCTAGCTTGTTTTGCTGCTGAGATTCCAGAGCAAAAAGGTCAAACAGTCAATAGTGAGAAATATATATGAGTAAGTTTGTCATGTTTTAGGTAATGACGGCTTGAATACTTAAAATAGAAATAAGAGATTTAAATAAGAATTGAATAAATTCAGGCAGTACTGATGTCAGTATCATAGACTGTGTCACGGATCAAATAAATCATAATGAAATCAAACAAATTATTATATGGAACTTCCTAGTAGTTACTTCATTTGACTCATGAGGCAAGATAATGTTCATCTTTTGCTGCAGATATAGAAGAGAATACTGCTGCATTTGTGAGTTTTGATTTAATAATCATCGGTAGTTGGCTACTATCGTCCTTGTATTTGTAACACCCTAAAATTTGCACTCTTTTGTATTTGTAACACCCTTGAATTTGCACTCTTTTGAAATAGTATAAATTGATTTAATCATGCAATTATGTGAACATTCAAATGTAGGGCAATAATATTTTTTGCTAGATTAAAATCAATCATAAGGCTAGACACATGGCCGTGCATTATTTCTTTTGTGCTGTGTGAGCGTCTCAAGCTCTGTCTAATTCAAAGGTCATTTGAAAATATATTTGAAAGACCAGAAAAGAAAAAGAAAAAGGAATTCTTTTTCCCTTTCCCTCTATTTTCTTATTTTGGCCTCCTTATGCTCCCTCTCCCCGCTGAAGCAAAGACCCAATCGGCCGACCCAGCAGGCAGCCAGGACTACTAGACCAGTTTGTTCTGAAGAATATGTCACTAGGCACTCGACAAAGCCCTGAATACATTCGACAAAGAATCTGTCGGCAAAATCGTCTTTGCCAAGTGTCTTTTATCGGGCACTTGACAAAGGCTGCCGAGTGCCTGACACTCGACAAAGATTGAATAAAAAAACCCAAAAATAGTTGCAAAAAAATAATCGGGGAGGACTCCACCGGCCAGTGCCCGTCTCTATCATTTTGCAAATTCCCAATTTTTGGCGCTTAAACTGTTGGTTTCGTGGCTGGTGCGACTCAAACTCACGGCCTCTTCTTTGTGCGTCTCCTCCTCTAACCACTACACCACACTATCACTTGTATCTATATTCCGTTTTAGTTACTCATATTATGTTAACTGATTGTAAGTTATTTGTTTGAGGCCCTAAACAAATTCAAATAAAAAAATTATAAACTACAAAGTTTCATAAATTTTTGAGATCTACACTTTTCTTTAAGGAAGTTTTCGATTCGAGGTCATTTACAAAATTTGAATTTCAAAATTGTAAAATTCAAACGCAGTTTTGCATGACAAGATGATTTCAAATCAGAAAGTTGACAACTACAATGTTTCATAACTTTTTGATATCTACAAAGTTTATTTTGGTTGTTTTACCATCTGAGGTAGTTTAAAAATTTCCATTTTTAAATTTTCAAATGCAAACCCAGTTTTGCATGACCATATGATTTCAAAACAAAAAGTTTACAACTACAAAGTTTCATATCTTTTCGAGATCTACAAAGTTTATTTGGTTGTTTTGCCATCCGAGGTCGTTTGAAAATTTCAAATTTTAAAATTTTGAATTTCAAAAGCAGTTTTGTATGACCAAATGATTTCAAATCAAAAGGATGCAAACTACAAAATTTAATAACTTTTCGAGATCTACAAAAACTATTGTGGTTGTTTGGTCATTTATTCATCCGACATGGTCGTTCTAATATTGTTCACAAATCTTATAACTTTGTAGTTGAACGTTTTTTATTTGAATTAATTTACTGCTTCAAAATGTGTTTTGAAATTTTTTTTGGTCGAGTGTCAAAAAAAAATATTCGGCAAAGACTTTACCGAGCGTTTTTTTTACACTCGGCAAACAAGCTCCTTTGTCGAGTGCCCGAAAAAAAAACATTTGGCAAACCACTTGGCACTCGGCAAAGAGCCAGTTTCTGGTAGTGTGGCTGATAGGTGAGGATATTCTTTGTTACTTTGTGGATACAGCATCAATACATTAAATTTATATTCAGTGGGATTGCCACCGGTTGTACAGGTAATACATAGCTGAAGCTCTGGTTGTTGAATTTATGTTACCCAAGAGCAGTACCTCCTCATTATGCCTTTCGGGTGGCACACTACCACCGTCCAGCCAAAACTGTTTCGATGATTTATAAGAAAGTTGTTCAGTCCTGACTCTTTGAGGACACTGGGAGAGCTCACATCAGTAGAGTTGTGCTCATCCTCGCATTCACAAAGACCTTGTATGCTAGAGGTGGATTTTGTGAGTCAATCACACAGTAATTTAATAGGGTTCATGGTTCCATGGCTGGTCTTTAGGACTCGCTAACGAAGAAAGGTCATTATGTTATTGGAGGCACTCCCCTTAATTTTGGACCCAACAAACAACAATATCATGGTGCTATGTAACATAGTCACATACAAGGTTCATGTTTTTGCTTATGCATTTTCATAACCTCTATTTTCAAGAGCTAGGTATCTTTTGTGTGGACTGATCTGGTTTTAGGGATCCTTTCCATGTCACATATAGATCCTTCCATTCACCCTATTTTTAGTTTTCCATGTTTTTTCATAGTCGTTTCATCTACAAATATTATCTGTTTTTATTATATAATGAAAAAAATACTCATTTTTTTTTCTATTCATCTGTCCTCATGTTCCAAGCAAATCATCGAGGCTGGTCATATCAGGCTTCTAGTTAGTGACCAAACTTACATAGCCTTAGAACTTACCTTCCCAATGCATGGTAAAGCATGATATTTCTTGAGACTATACTTAGATTGTATATTGGACCCCATAACTTTTTTGTCTCTACTGTTCCTAGTGTTGCATATATATTTTCTTACAATTTAGCATTTGGTATATTTTTTAGGTAAATTCATGTTGAGCATGTTTGTCATGTAGCAATGGTTGTTATCTTGTGGTGTTACCCTAACTCTAATTTTTTACACACAAATTATCTCTGAATTCTTCAGTCAGTGTTAGATCATATCATACTTGTTGACAAGAATCACTTAGTTTTTTCAAGCAATCTCTACTAGAGGTGGTTATCATCGTCACTCGGTGGTTGTCATTGAAGCCATGATGATAATTAATTTCCACAAAATCATGTGTCTTCTATGCCATTATGTTTTTTTCTAGAAACTCATCAATACCTGCGATTAGGAGCAGGGTAGTCATCACGAAGTGGATTAAATTTTATTGTATGCAGTAATTAGTACAAAATGGTGATGATGAATAATATAATAAGCACCAACAATATATTACTTATCAAATAGGAAAATTTTAAACTTATTCTCTTTGCCCACTGAGCAAAGGATATGTTATGTTTTAATACTATGAACAAATTAAGGATATGCTATGTAAGTAAAAATTCATAAGGTGTAATATAAGAAAAATATATACGACAAATTAAGCATTTATTAATGGAAAGATGTCTTGCACTTATCAACTACTAGCATTTGTCGAGTAGCGTTGATTAATATAGGTAAGCAGCAGCGTACGTAGACTTGCATGTAGATGCTCTTTGTAAACACACGAATTAAATGAGTAGAATTAATATTGTACCTTTCAAAAGATATAGGTGATTCCATCGATTGATTGTGCACCGTCCGTTCTTCGCTATAAGTAGCGACCTTCTATTCTCATTCAGTCAGAAAAAATTCATACAATTCTGGTACTTGCAAATGGATTGTTCGAACTCCCATCCTTTGAATGCAAATCAGCCTTCAGAACAACCACAGAACCTCCTTTCCGTTGTATCGCTGAATGAGGCTCCAGGTAGCAATGGCCAACAGAAAGTAAACTGGTCACAATTCAGGACTGCCATTGAACAGCGCAGGCTTCAAGTAGACCAGGTTCTTCAAGGCCAAGTAAGGTTTTCTGAAGTACATTTTTATGCTAAATTTCATTAAATCTAATTTTCCATTATTTCCTTTCTGATTTAATAGAATGAGAAGATACATTTTGCACTGCAACAACAAATATCTTTACAAAAAGAAACTCTGTCAAACCTTGCTGAATCTATGGTGAGGGATGTGCTGATGAAAAAGAATGAAGAGATTACCAATTTACACATGGAACTACAGAACACTCAGCAGGTTCTGCAAACTGCATTGCAGGACAGAGATGAGTGGAAGTACCTTGCTGACGGGACATATGAAATGAATCAGTTGCTTAATTCCCTGGTGGCACCTATGCAGGCAACAAATGCATACGCACATGCTTCATCAAATGAATTAAGCTCTACATGTTCTTCTAATCATGCAATCAACATGGGGGAAACAGCTTTAGAAAATGCACATCCTACTCCTATTTGTAAGCTTTGTTGTGCTAGTGATGCATGTATGATAATCCTGCCATGCCTACACCTATGTGCATGTAAGTCTTGTGTAATAAATCTAGACATGTGTTCTATATGCAATTCGGCAAAAGCAAACGTGATTGAGGCTCGATTTGGCTGAGAAGTAAAGAAGAGACAACAACCTGAAATGTAATCTGTCAGATGTGACTAAGAAAACAGGATTGTATTTCTTATATGTGATGTATACCCTGTAGTCATGGAATTTATAATTATTTGTGTTATTTCAGTTTTCATACTTGTGTAGTTGTTCCCACGAGACCATAAACCCAGCATATTTCAGTATTCTGTTAATCTATATTTGAATATCCGGTCATCATGGCTTCACTACTAAATAATGCTCACCGCCATCGGTTCGTAACACCCCACCTTCTTTGCCTTTTTTGCCATCAGTTGTGAAACCAGTATTGATAAACTTCATCACCACAGGCTCGGCTGCTGATCCAACACGGATGTCGTCTTTATCACTGTTGATCTAGTGGCAATCTTGTGGTAATGAACTGGTCATCACCGTTGTTTAATATCCAGTGATAATGAATTGTTCATCACTGCTGATGCATTATTTGATCCGGTAGTGATGAGATGATGATTACCGCTGATCCAGCGTATGATCAAGCAGTGATGAAGTGATGATCACCGCCCCTGGCAGTGTTTGATCCAGTGGTGATGTCTTAATCATTACCACTCGACAATGTTTTCACTGCTAGACTGTAGTAGGTGGAACAAAGGAGACATTTGTGCAGGCAATGAAAATCGCTATCACCGCCCACTCGGCGAACGGTCTAGAGCGGAAAACCATGGCTATTTTTGACACTGGATCATTTTCCGAGCCGGTGGTGATTCCAGCTTAAACGTCCACTCCCATCTACGACCTTCAAACCAGTCGAGGAGGAGGCGTGGGTAGGATCTGCCGCCAGGGAGAAGGAAGGGGTCGGATCTGCGCCCCCCCCCCCCCCCCCCCCCCACGCAGCACGCAGGCCACTGGGCAAGACGGCCCACACGCTCGCCATCATGGTGGAGTCGTGCTAGGAGAGGGTAGAGGGGCACCACCATCACTAGTACACAACTAGCCTTTAGTCCCGGTTGGGAAGGATTTTTAGTCCCGGTTTCCCAACCGGGACTAGAAATCCCGGACTAAAGGTCCTCCCAAGATAAAAAAAATACCTTCCTACCACTGCGCTCCATGACATTCGAACCTAAGACCTCATACGCAACCTTGCACGTCGCTTACCACCCCACCTACACATGCACATCTGACAATGAATGAGACATTTTGCTTTTAACTAGCTCATTTAAGGACCTTTAGTCCGGGTTCGTAACACCAACCGGGACTAAAGGGACCTTTAATCCGGGTTCGTAACACCAACCGGGACTAAAGGAGACTTTTAGTCTGGTTTGGTGTTACAAAGTGGAACTAAAGGTTTATTAGTCCCGGACACAATTTGCCGAGACTATTGCCCTGTTTTGGACATCGGCCAAAGGCCTATTCTGTAGTAGTGCATGGTGGGAGGGAGGAGGGGCACCTCCATGGTGGTAGCAAGGAGGGGCTCCAGCGTGGTTGGAGGGAGAAGGAGGACAAGAATGAGTATGTGAGATAGAGGGGGGAGAGGAGCCACGGGGCACTGGTGTGGGCGGGTGCTGGAGTGGTGTGAGGAAAGGGGGGGAGAGTGGAGTGGTTTTAAGGTTTCTGATTTTGTTTATATATTGGAGATGGTAGTGGGCTAGTCTGGGCTAGCGGTGTTGGCCTCATTTACTGAGGTGGTTGTGTCATAATGACCGCCTCAGTTAATCTAGATTGGGAAATTTAGGTTGTCCGCCTCGATAAATCGATTTTGATATACGGTTAACTATGTCCGTCCTGGTTAATAAAAATTACTAGTTCGGTTAATCTCAGGCAATAACTAAGGCGGTTTAAGAGCCTACCCGCTTTCGAGGCCATTTCCAAATGCCTTACAAAATCATTTTTTAGTAGTGAGCTGTGGAACTTTATTTTCTCCAATCCGCCAGTATGTAAGTGTATGGTGTAGTGGGCGAAAAAGTAGGTAGTAAAGCAATTTTTAGTGTCGGTATGTCCATTCACTATGCCAGTCTGGCCGTTTAATTGGCGGTGATTTTTTTTGTTTTTGTTTTAGTGCTTGTGATCATGATACCTTAAGAAGATGAAAGGCTGATTATAGTGACCAGAACCTTTTTTCCTTTTCCATTGATTAACATAATAAAAAATATGTTAGATAAAGAAAAATGGTAGCGAACAACAACTAGTAGATTCGAAATGAAACATGTAAGCAAGTGCTAGCGAGCTAGTGAAGCCTGCTCCTGGCAGCTTTCCTGAACTTATTACATCTGTCACATAACACATCACAAGTTTGAACTAACTGAAGGAAGTAGGATAGAATGCACATAGAGCTCTATGCACAAGGCATCCTTGAGGCACACTGGTTGTCAGCTTGTCTTTTGTTGTAACACTTCATCACCCAGCAATGTTTCCTTTGTTGTCATTTGGACACTCTGGTTTCGAGCATCCTTTGTGAAGAATTATTGCTGACATAGTACCTCATATATAGGGCTGTCTCGATCAAGGTGTTGTTCAACTGGAAATACAAAATACTACACGCTTGGACAGAGATGTACATAGAGAAATATTATCTTTTTTTTGCGACAAAGAGAAATATTGTCATGCAGGATCAAAACTAATGAGTGGATTTCACAAAATTACAGAGCTCGACAAATATCTTGAGATTGTGTTTTTTGCGACAATATATCTTGAGATGGTCTTATACTTGCTCTAAAGTCTATACATGAACTTTTTGCTAACTATAGGATGTTGCAATCAAAGTCTTTGAGCATCTGTTGGCTACAGCGTAGATCTTTTTGGCTGAATGGCTGAATACATACCTTAAGAGTGTTTGAGATACGCCTATAAAATCTAACCTTGTGATTATATTTGTGAAGGGTATGAGCCAAATTAATGTGTTTATGTTCTTATTCGATCTGATCTCTACACAGTACACATATTTTACTACTCATATTGGTGAGACTTCATAATAATATATACTCGTACTAATGTGCTACATTCTTATCTGACATCATCCATTACTGTGTACGCCTTGTACTTTGGATTATATTGCAAAATTACTGAAAATACAACATATATGAGAAATTCCTAAAAGATGCACACGGGATTGATCATGTACGTGATTAACAAGAAGTAACAAAAAAAACTTGGGCCTTGAGACCTTGATAAGCCCAAAACTAGAAGGGGATTACCAGCCTACAAGTTGAAGGGGCCGATCATCCTAGAACAGCGCAGGGCCTACTGGTCCAGTCAAGATCAAAGCTTTGCTTGTTCAAACAGGAAACGGGAATTGGTTTCGTCACCCGGCCATGCCGGTTTCGCACAAAAACAGGCCAGGCCTGTTTCCAAACCGTCCCAGCCGGTTTTGCTGCTGGAGTTAATTGGTTTCTTTGTTGAGTTCTCTCTGTTTTGAGCTGGGTTTTCATTCCATTGTTCTTGCTTCCGTGCTGTGCCTCTGCGAAGACGATTGGTCCAGTGGAGGTCGAAGCTTTGCTTGTATAAACAGGCAATCAAAGTACTTCGTGCCTCAGGAAAGATGGCACGAAATATTCAGACGAGAAAGCCATGATCAGCACCAAAATTTATTGGTTGAATGTCCCTAGGAAACCCCCCATTATATTTGTAGGAATGGACTCACTTGAAAGTCGTGAAATACATTCTAGAACGTTGCACAATTGACTCTGTAGAAGATGGAGACAGACATTTAAAATAGGTGCTCCGAAGTGAGAGTTTATGACCATGTAATGTATAAAGGAGAGGAGACTAAGCTACAGAAATAAAATTTGGGCAGAACTCATCCCTTCTAGATCCTACATATATGCATCAATGATCAAATCCACTCCAATTCTGTAGATAATAGAGAGTATTTGACACCTTGCACATACATAAATAATGTTGCTTTATTTTCCTTGGCTTCTTCTACACAGGCCGTGCACAGTGTATTGACGAATTGTGCAATTGGAAGGACGTTTATTAATCGATACCTGGAGTGGCACATGTTGTTCTTCTATTTTGGGTATTTTATAGTCAGATATATCCAGAGAGTATTGACTAGTGACCTTAAGAGATTGTTTTCCAGCCAGGGTTCCAGAACAAAAATGTGAAACAGTGCACCATGATAAATATTCACGTTTGTCATAATCTTAGAGGTTCACCGTCTTGCTTGTTTTACGTAATCAATACTGTGTACTTGAGAACTTCAAAGACTAATAAGCATTTTCCAAATAAGTCATCCTGAAATTTAATAAGTTCAGGCACTACTGATGTTAGTATCCTAGATTGTCAGGGATGACAAAATTTATTCCTTATTCATACTTCATCTTACTAACGAACCAAGAAAATTTTCTACCTTAGCTGCAGATGGATAGCAATTCTAGTGTACACTCACTAATAAAAGTCAGTCGTCCAGCCATAGAAGTGGACAAAGTTGCAGGACTGATATATGCTCCCTGACTCCCAGTTCGGGATGTCATGAGATTTTCTGAGTTTTGATTTAATTATTGGTAGTTGGTTCTTGTCCTTGTTGCATTATTGGAACATTCATACTCCTATACTATGGGTACTATGGGGGTGTTTAGATCCCTTCGGCAAATTGACAAATTGGTAAAAGAGCAAAAGAATTGCTACTTTTTGACAAATTGATCCAAACATGCAAGGTAAAAAATAGCAAAAGAGTAAAAATTTGTCATTTGTCATTTGCCACTTTGGAGTGGTAAATAAAGGCAAATAGAAAATCCTTCCACTCATACCCCTCCCTCTTATGTATGATATGTGAATGAGTGTAATTATTAGGGGTATAATTGTCTTTCTATGTGTCATTTGCCATTTTCCATTTGCCATTTGCCTAGGGATCCAAACACCCTCAAGTGGCAAAAGATTTGTCAAATTCATTTGTGATTTGTCATTTTGCCATTTACCAAAGGATCCAAACACCCCCTATGTCTACCACTAGGCATGTCTATAAAAATGCCCTGTGCAAGGTCAAGAATCTGCATACTCTTGGTGAGAAAACTAGGTGGACTTACATTATCCGGAAGGAGTGTATATGCTAGACACGAAGGAAAGGGCGTCGTTGCTATATCGATTTAGGTTTGAGCGGCATCAGGGACCCATGGCACCCAGCACGGTAGTCACTGGCGGCGTTACGGGTATTCCTTGGAATACCTAAGATTTAGGTGCAAAAAATAAATACTAAATACATATAATATACATGTATATTTTATTTTTTTAGTTGGACCATCCAAAAGCCCACAATTTATGAATCGGTAGCAGCAGTCCATTGGATACCAGCGAGCAGGCCAACCTGGACAGCAGGCCAAGGCCCAAGCGACAGGGCATCCCATTCACATTTAACAAGATGCTATTCCAGGTTCTTGTTCTCTTAAAAAAAAATCTGACTCCCAGGCGCATCTCGATCTGCTTCTGAGGGCTGCCGGTTGCGGCGACGGGCGGCAGCACATCTCGATCTGCTTTTGCGGCGGCAGCGGCGGCCGACCGGCGAGGTGGTGACGGCAGTAGAGTACTCAGGCATGAGCGTACTTTCGTCGCAATTTCAACAGGGTAAAGTTTCCCTAATTTATTTATTTATTCTTGCTAGCTACTATTATGCTGCGTGCTATTTTGTTTTGTAATTTTCTAACATCTAGTTCTATGTAAATTGTAATCTAGATGAGAAACGGTACTAACAGCATATTTGCATTATGGGAGAAAGTTGCAAAAGTAAAAACAAAAAAACAGCTTCCACGTATACAATTTGTTAGCATCATTATAACTTATGATCTACTATATTGCATACTTGTTTTAAAAAAAATTATAAGTTGGCATACCCAGTCACAAATTCTTGGCTCCGCCACTGACGGTAGTTTACTGCTACAACTTTGATGAGAATAAGATCACTTTCCGCCATGCGTGCATACTATGTAGGCCTACAAAGTGTGCGGATCGGAGCGCCCCTGAGCTAAACCGAATGAACCTGCTGTGTCAGAAAAGGTTGTGGGTTGAACCGCTCCGCTCGCCCAGCTAACTTGACAAAATCGTGGGTACCCGAGGGTCGACCCTATTGGATGGCTGCACATTACTACTACTATAATTGCCAATTTTCCATAATCATTCTTCTCATATCTGTATGATTAGTGACTTAGTGTGCTATCGGTCTGGATAGGACTATACTACTTGCCTTCATATTGCACAAAAAAATCAGAATTGAGATAGCTAGCTGACCACTGTTGGGTAAAAGTACGTACCATGAACAAAAATTAGTTCAAGTAGGTTTCTTGAGACAGTACGGCACTACTTGAACATTGATTTTTACGATCAATTCGAGTGGGGGCATTGCCCCTCCAAATTTATATTCAACGAAGTGCACAAAGCAGTGGCAGTACAAATATGCCCGGCATACCGGGAACGATGAGGGATACAACAGGAGCAAAGGGAAGGGGGGGGGGGGGGGGGGGGCGGCGGCGAGAGTTACACAATCTTGTGGCTTGCTCGAACATACTACTGTAAGACAAACACCAGCGGTATGTTTCTTATATTGGTAAGCCCATCGGTCTACATCTCTAACAGCATATCGTAGCACCCCCATCCAATAAGATGTCTTCCACATAGAAAATAATTGCGTTCCACGCCTTTCACATTTGCTAAAGGAGGTGAAAACGATGTGTATTTTTGCAACTGGATCATATCCCGAGCCGGTGGTGATAGTGATTTTCACCACCGGCTTAACCCTCCACTGCACACTCAACCTTCAACCAGCCATGAAACTTTATTTTGTTCGCCTGTAAGTAGTATGGTTTAGTGGGAAAAAACCTGGCTGCAAAATAACTTTCATCATCGGTATTTGGGTTCATCGATGCTTGGCTGGCCTTTTAACCGGTGATGATTTTTTTTTTGTTTCAATGGTTGTGAGTTGTGATATTTTAACAAGATGAAGGGCCAATTATAATCATCTGAACTTTTTTTTTGTATATTTCAAGTGTTCCAAATGTTTCAAAGATATCTTACCATTGTTTCATAATTTGGATGTTGCTAAAGTAGAACCATTTGCATATGTTTTATACGTTCCATGTTTTTCAAAGTTATGTTGAAACAGTTTTGTTCAAAATATTTCATTTGTTTCAGACCTATATTTGAAGCATTTTGATCTGTTCTCAAATATGTTGCAAGACTATGGTCCAAATGTTTCATTTAGTTGCTTCTGTCATATGTTGCAGCGAGTGTTTTTTGTTGCAAGTTGCAAGTTTATAGACCTAGATGTTGGATATTTTTCACACATGTGTTGCAAATGTATGTTCCTGAAGGACCAAAAATGGGGACCATAGGGGGGTGAATGGGAGCCGTAAATTGTTTTCGAAACTTTTGACCATTGTCCCACAATCATCGCTGCTTTGCTTGTTTGGCGATGATTGTGGGACAATGGTCAAAAGTTTCGAAAACAATTTACGTTGTTCAGGACCCAAATGAGTGGGTGGATATTCCCTATCAGTATAGTGGGACACCACAAAGAGAGTGGACCGAGAAACACCCAAGCCAACTGGTAACAAGAGTATATACATAGGTTTCTTGGATCAATGGAAGACCAACGCAAAAAGCGGAACCCAAAACGAAGCTCAAACGCACAAATCACGGAAGAAACGAAAATGCTACTGCCCACACCGGACGTGTTCGGTCGGTACACCGGATGTGTCCAGTTTTTATGGCTATGATCTGAGCGCAACCAGCTGATACTGGATGTGTCCGATGAGAATATTGAACGTCTCCATGAACGGTGCAGCACTGAGCGACTTTAGGAGAAATATCAAAAACCCTATCAAACGGTGTTAAAATATTATGAAATCCGAACCACAGATACTAGACACCTTAGGGAAGGTCTCCACAAAATTTCAGCTCGAAACTAAAAGTTTTTATATACCGGACATGTCTGGTAATGACACCGGACATGTCTGGTATACACGAGCAGATTTTAGGAAAATTCGATTCCATGCCCAAAACTTGATCAAATCAACTTGGATCGACTTGAAATTTTTCTGAGAAGTTACTGGGACTGTTGAGAAGATATATTCAAGACATCAACACCCAAAACCCAACAAACCTCAAGCAATCATGAAATCCATCAAGAATGGTGAGGTTTTCTCCAAATCGCTCAAAAGGATAGATTTTTTTTGGTTGAGTTGGATCTGCGCAAACCACTTGGTGGGAGTAAATCTTAGGTGTCCTTGCACGTTTTGATCCAACCCAAAAGCCCCCAAAATTTCAGATTCAAAAGAACCCACCAAAATTTTATAGAGAAAGAGAAAACCAAATTGAGAAGTAGAGAAATCATAATTGGGAAGGAGAACAAGTGGTGTACTAAATTTGATCCTTGGATTAAGTCAAAAGGTTAAATTAGAAGCCACTCCTATCCAAATCAAAGCTAAGATGACAAAAAGTTTAAGAACAAGAGCCATTCCTCTCTCTCTCTCTCTCTCTCCCTCTAACCCTAGCTACTTCTAAGCACCACACAAATGAGAGTGACACCTATATAACCAGCCCCTTCACATATATAGACGCCTATGAAAAGACATTACATGAAGAACACAACCCAAATATCCTCTAGGGGTAAAACTATCCAAGTTTTTTCTGGTCCTCCGATGATTTTGAGACCTAAACCACCAAACCATTCATCCACAGTTTTGAGGACCAATCCAGAAAACCCTCATGCACGCCTCATGCTGACATGCACAACACACATCAGTAGGAAAGGGTGCGAGCGCATTGCAAGCAAGCGCAGACGTATAGGCAGTACTCGTGTGCATGATATGGATTGGGCGCATGTGGTCTGGTCTCCACGTGCATGTGCATGGAAAGCGTATGGGGCTGCGTGCATGGAGGCACGTGAAACAGAGTGGACTCAGCTGCTACACACATACACGTTGGCGTGGGCGTGTCCGAGCGTATCGTTGGTGGTGTGGCATTTCCCGTGGGCTTACATGGTAGAGGAGGCATCGGTTTCAGGACACACGCATCCTTCTAGACCTCAGGTCGCTAGTGTATCTCCATTTCTACTAGAGCGTTGCAGTGAATCGACTCCAGCACCGATATGCTTGTCACTTGTTCTCTAGCTTGGCTCCCACGCAGCCAACACTCTTTACCTTTAGTAAGAGTTTGGTTTGAGAGACAGTAGGATGTCCACCGCGCCACCTAGGTTTGGCATTAATTTGCTCCAATTCTTAATTAGTTGGCCATCCAAAAGTATGAGGAAAACATCTAATGTTGGTTAATTGGTTAGTCAAGTCTGGCTCAAAGCGCTTACTAGAGTGCACATTATTTTAGCTTTTAGTTAATTTTTGGGTCTTTGACTCTTCGTGATTGATCAAGAGAAATTAAACTCATGGCATAAACCAGGAATAGTTTGATTTGGTCTTTCTTGGTTATCTGCTATCTCTAGAATTATTTTTCTTATTGTAAATCTATCTACTTATCTTTTCATTTGTCCTCAATAAATTGTTTTTTTCAATTGGAGGACGTCTGTAAGGCCAGTCACAATAGATTGTTTCATAGCATTGTTTCTAAGACTATCAAATAAAATGAAATTTGGATGAAACAGTCTCCCTCAATGCAAAGTTTTATTCTATGGTTTCATTCTATGATTTATAGAGAATTGGTACTCGTTCCAAGAGAGTTTTATTTATTCTCCCTTTTCTTAAATATGTTGTCTTTCATAAAAATATCTATGTGACAACCTATTTAATGCAAATGAAACTCAGATAAACTTGCACTTACACTGGCCTAATTTATCGATAGAGGACCATGTGGCTTGCAGAGTCCGACTCTAATTTATTATGTTCTTGGAAACTTATATATAGTAGCTTTATTATCTTCAGAAAAGTACTAATTCAAAGCGGAAAACTAACTAGAAATTAGGTTTATAGAACCAAGAAGGAGAAGCACATGCGCATGCCTGACAATGCGGAGGTAGACACGACACATCGGGAGTAATTGGTCCAATTTGACCAATAAAAATGCGAAACAGTACTGAACCGTGAGAAATAATATACAAGTTTGCTTGTCTTAGGTAACCAATACTCTGTAGTGCTTGAGGACATGAAAGAGTGATAAGCGTTTTCCAAATAAGTCATCCTGGAATCGAATGATATAAATTATATATATATATATATATATATATATATATATATATATATATATATATATATATATGGAAGAACCGCCTATTATAATGATACTAATTAGTTGCTTCATTTCACTCATAAGTCGAGAAATTTTTTCTGTTTGTTCGGTGCAGATGGTTGGCAACTCTAGTGTACACTCACTAAAAGTCAGTCGTCGAGGCATAGAAATGGAGAAAGTAGCTTCCTGATGTATGCTCCCTGACTCCCTCTAGCTTCCTGACGTCATGATCTTCTTTAGTTTGATATATAACTATTGGTAGTTGGCTCGTATCCTTGCATTATTGTAACCTTAATTGATGCACTATGCTACACTAGTATATTTGCCCGTGCTAACGCTACGGTGACATCTGAAAAAATAAATCTTACACTAAAATAAGAAATATTGTTTGTGCTAATTCTATGATAATATTTCAAGCATACACATGAAAACAAGAAAAATAATATACATGTTTCCATAGTCAAGAATAGAATAGGATATTTAAGTTTTTCAAAAAAAATATCGGTCTACACCAAACTCATGAATTGCTACTAACACGCCTCTGATTGTTGTGAATCTGTGATGGCTTCCAACTCGGGAGTATTAAAGCCCAACAGGTCCCCAAAGCTCACCAAGCTATGGAGTGGCAGCGCCAGCATGCCAGAGAAGTAGGACACTTACTCGGTGTCTATCAAGCAGTAAAATGGCCAATTACAAGAAGCCTCAAAAGTATAATAGTAGCAAACCCAAACTTGTCGGACTACACCAAGCTCAGCCCGTCCAGCCCCGATCTGGAGTTCCACAACATATAATGATCCAAATTGATACAGATCTGCGGGACACAAAATGTACCGGTGACATGGTAGTTCCAGTTGATAAAGCATACCTTCGAAAGGTAGCAATGTCATTAAGCATCTTGCAAGCAAGGCCAAATCGATCCAAATATATGCGGAAGAACAAGGTAAAAAAATTAACCAAACAATATAATCTGAAAACAAATTAGGTTGTTAAAAATGGTACCATGGTATACTGATCTCATAGGCATCCTTTTAGAAAAAAAAAGAAAAGTGATTTGCTATCAAACCAACCCTGAAATTCACCACCTCCAATCTAAGCTTTAATCGTTGCAATGTATAAAAAGATTAAAATTTTAGTAGACAACAAAGCAATGTAGAATAACTCTGTTTGATCAATCATTAAGACAGTATAGCAGAGGATAGAAGGACCAACTTACCGTAGAAGTAGATGAAATCCATAGCATCATTTGCATTTGGACAGATATGATTTCTTCATGTCTAGAACTTGACAAAAGGAAGTTAGGTTCATTTCAATTCTAGACATTAAACACAACAAAGAAAAACACCAATGATTTCGCAAAGTAAGGACCATGCCTGAAAGTTGCGTCAGCAAGGTTTTGTTTGTATCTATAATCTAGAATTGATCATAAGGCAAATTGAATTCATTTTAGATCTACAGTTTCTAATTTTCAGGATTTTGAAACATTTTTTCATCACAAAAGTCACAGTTTAAGCATTGAACCTCAGACAACAAAAATCCGGGCGATGGCGCCGGTGGCGTGTGGCCGAGGCCGCGGCGGCGGGCGGACGCGGCAGCCCGCGTCGGGGAAGGAGCCCACGCGTGAGCTGGAACACATATGAGTGGCTCAATCCTGTTTCAAGGCACCTATGGCTCTACATCTGAATCAAGAGGGTGTCATTATTGTTTCGCTTGCCCTCAGGACCTTTGCTATACCAAGATGAGACATAGTCACCATAAATTACATCCCTATACTTTTGTGGCTCATCCTTGCTCACAAGCTTTGGGGCAGTGCATATTTTCCTTGATTTTGATGGATCATAAAATGTTGCTACTGATAAGCGGGCACACTCAGCATTGACAACAGCTCGATGAACTGAACTCTTGTATCTTCCATTGGTGATGATCTAGACAAGGGTAAAAAACATGAGTAAAATGATTAAGGGAGCAAGATTATACATAAATAAAAATATTCATACAAAACGTTGGCCACAATCCTCTGCAAAAGTGCACATTAAAGGTGGAGAGCATCACCATAGGTCATAAAAAAGGGCAGAGCACTAAAGCAAAAATTCATGGCATAGCAGATTAAGGTACATTACCTCTGTCTGATCAGCCAGAATCACAAGGATGCCATCACGCAAAGCAGGCACAGGTATCCACATTCCATCCTTCAATACCTCGAGCCCACCAACATCATCTTGTATCAGAAGTGTTATTGCGCCCATATCAGAATGAGATTGCAACCCAAGAGCAAGATCAGGTTGTGGACAAGGAGAATAGTAGCTAATAGTAATATTCTGGTAAACTTCTCCAACCGCCTCTTGTATATAAGATGGTGGTAGGCTCAGATTTTCTGAGATGATGCACAGCAATTTTTGAGCAAGATCCTTCATGCAGTTGCTGTATTTTGCAATAGTATCCCGTACATGGTGTTATCTCCTGTGTTATAGACAAAAGTAACATGCTGATTATAGACAGCGATGGAAAGAGGATGCTTATATATTTTATTCTTAGTAAGATGCAGGAGAATACAGTTAGGTTCTCTCGACTGTAATACCATAATCAGCAGTCAGCATTATCTATTATGCTATCAAAGAAACCAATGCAATATATAGTGTCACACTAAAGAGGCTATATTTGGATAGAAGTTCAAAAATTGAAATCAGAAAACTAACATCCTCTGTGCTTTAGCAAGTCTTGATCAGTTGGTCCTCTAGGCTGTGCCATGACCTGAATCTCAACATCTCAGACAGAGACAATTAAAATGAAGACAACACAATGAGTCAATGATCCCCAAACCACTTTCTACTTGTCTCCACATCTGAGCATAATTTCCCTACATGTATTATGCTTGTCGACTCTACCCTCTCATTACTGTATGATTTTGGCATGAGCAGAGCAGTAGTCGTAGCAATTGATGACTAATCCACAGGAGAGATGAGGAGAGATGAGCTGAACAGACAGCAGGATTCCCATGAATCACCTGTAACCGGGGACGAAGTCAGGCCAGTGGGAGGGACCACGGCGTGAACGAAGCAGGGGCCGTGAACACTGTGGCGACCACGTCGGTCCACGGCAGGAGAACGACGGCCTCCATGCGCTTGCAGTCCTCTTCGTTCACGCCGGCGCCGACGTAGTCGGCAATCGGCGTGCCCACGGCGGCGACCGGCGAGGTTGCGGGTGATGGCGCCGGTGGCGTGTGGCCGGGGCCGCGGCAGCCCGTGTCGGGGAAAGAGCCCACGCGTGAGGTGGAACCGGCGCCATCGACGGAGACGTTTCCTTTTTCAGATGAAGAAAAAAAGGAAATGGGATGCGGGAATAGGAAGCCTGCCGCCCTTTGATCGCGGCGAGGCGCTCGGCGCTGGCAGGGTGAGGGCGCGGGGTGAGGTTAGAAGCTTGGGACGCAGCTGCTTCCGCCGGTGGAGGTCGTCGCCTTGTCGTCGTGACGGATCCTGCCACGGCCGAGATGGGGCGGGAGAGGAGGGGAGCCACGCGTGGGGGACGGCGTTGATGGCGCTGAGGCCGCCGACGGTGAAGGTGACGACGGCGCAGGCGCCGACCACGCCGCCGCGTGCGCGGGCGTACCCGTCGGCCGCGGCGTGGCTTCCAGCCGTCCGGGTGTTGCCGCGTGGTGAACGGGACGGCGGCTTGGTGGGATCAGGGGCCGGCGGCGTCCCACGATCACGGGGCGGGATGGAGGTTACCGGAGCACGCGACTGGGAGGCTGGGGTTACGCGAGCGGTGGATCAGTGGGATTGTGAGGCTGCATGTGGGGTAAAGAAGTGAGATCCGGCTTTCCACTTTTTTATATATGATTTCAGTTATAGTAGAGATGTGTACAACTAGGCATGTCTATAAAAATGCCCTATAACAAGGTCAAGAATCTGCATGGCCACCAGGAAGGGAAGGCGTCTTTGTTATGAGAATTCACGCTTGATCGGCATCCGGAACCCAAGACGCCCGATATGGTAGTATACTGCTACATTCTTGTATAATAATAATGTCGTCACTTTCCGCCATGTGCATACTAGAAAAGATATACCAGTTCGATGAGAGCAAGGTCAACATTTCACGTGGAGGTGAATCGACTCCTGCGCTCATCCTCTTGTGACCCGTGCTCTCTGGCTCACATCCCACAGGGTCAAGCATTGTCCGATCAGCAACAGTGGCCCATGCTCAACCAGCCGCCACTGTCGATCTTCAACTCCTTCATAAACCGCTGCTGCCTTCTCCGCCCTTGTCTTCATCAACAACTGAAGGACAGTAGGGTGGGGCAAGAAGCTGATCAGAAAACCAAGATCTTGCCCTCAACGGAGATAGTGGATTTTGTGCGTCATGTGGCCGGCAGACTGCTCAATGGACGAATATTTTGGTCTTCCCCGGTTAGCTGCCATCTTTAGAAATTGTTTGATTTGAGCGCTAGAAGGGGCGTCGATCTAGCCATCTAGGCTAGGCATTATTCCTAACTCTTCATCATTTGATCTTCCAAAAGTACAAGGAGAACCTTTAATGTGCATGGGTCAATTGGTCAGGTAATAAGATTGGCACAAACCTTTGTTCTAAGGTCGGCATTAGCTTTATATCAGCAAAATTTATCAAGTTCTTTGACTGTTTGTGATTGATCAACAGAAATTGAAATCATGGCGTAAACCGGTATTGAACTCATGACTGCATTACCCAGTGGTTAGTAAACTTGTGGTACAGAAATAGAAATTGAACTCATGACTGCATTACCCATCTTACCTATGTACCGTGTGCCATTACATCAACCAATGAGCCTCTCCCGTACATTACAGTAACAACATCACCCCACCTAAAACCACTAGCACGTGGAGGTGAATCGATTCAGCACTAGATGCTTGTCGCCCATGCTTTGCCTCAGCTCCCATGCATGCAGTCAAGCATTTTGCCCTCGCTCTGGGCGCCCATGCTCTGCCTATCTCCCCCTTGTCTTGATTCAATTGGCAGCGCGCGTGCGGCATGCCAGATGGCCAGCCGTGAGGAACTTTGCACCAGAGCATGAAAGGAGGCCCGCTCGGAGAATGGAGATCCAGCCATCCAGATCCTCAAGTGAGGTGGCGGCCCTGATCTCACTAGTATAAAACCTGCTTTTAGCCCCGGTGCGTAAGGTCCTTTAGCCCCGGTGCCTGAACCGAGGCTAAGGATTCGGGACTAAATGTCCCTCCTTTAGCCCCAGTTCGCACAACCGGAGCTAAAGGGTGTGCCAGGTGGCGCAGGCGGGCCACTCGGCTAAAGACCCTTTTTTTTATTTTGGTATTTCTTATTTTGTTTTCCAATTAGATTAGGTATTCAAATGTGTGTATTCTACGCTTCCAATACATGTATTCGCTGTTAATACATGTATTCACGCACTTATAAGTTAGTTTCAAGCATTAAACACAAATAAACTATGAAACTCTATAAGTATAATATATATATGCACATAAAATTTACATCATTATCCATTGTTACTTGACTTAAGACACAAACGCTCTCGCCACTTAAATATCATACAGATGTTCGTCTTGATTTGACTTGAGTGGGACGGTCGGGTCGTAATAGAAGTCGTCTCCAGGTTTGACCACTTTTTCAAGAAAAAATCCAGCAAATGTCTCTTGAATTCCTTTGAGGCGGTCTTCTTGCATCACTTGTTGCTACAACCATAGCGTCTTCAATTTGCATTATAAAGAAACAAGTGTTAATATATATAAGATTTAGTTAATATCAACAAATAAATAAAATGGATGTATTATATATACATATTACATACTTTTAGTTTCTCTGTAAGAGTTCTTCTTGCATACACCGTGAGGTACTCGCAAACGTAGTATCCACACAGATTGTTGCCTTGTGGCTGCCTTAGAATCCACTGTAAGATATGAAAAGATTACCATCGTCATCATACGCATATGTTAAAGCATGATAATTTAAGTTAACAGATTACGAGAGCTAGTAGAACTTACAGGTAACATACGAGGACCCTGTAGTGTCTCTTCTAGTTCCGGATGGTGTTTCGAGACGAACCAAGCCCAAACCCTGCTCAATAATGAAATCATTAGTTAATTAACTCTTGCAGTGTAGTTAAAGAGCAAGAATCTATATTTAAAGATCAAAGGTACCCCTTGATAATGTCTATCATATCTTGGTAATCTCCCGGTGGTTTTCTCAATGAGTCAAAGATTACATATGCACTTCTTCTCATATCGATGACTATGAGTATCCAGTGAAAACTGCATTTGTTTATAGAGTCAACATATATATCTTTATGCTGAATTGAGTAATAAGTAAGACAAATTGTGCAAACGATAACAACACTCACCCAAAGTTGTATGGGAAGAGTATATATTCTCTGGTCTTTTGGTTGACCAAGAACCTCCGAAGATTCCTCTCCGTTTGAGGTATCCATTGTTCGCGGGGAGTGTTTGGATCCGAGAATATGATTGATGGATCAGTGAAACCAATTTCCGTGTCTCCCTTACGTTTGAGCATTAACATCAAGAATCTGCATATATATGTTTGAGGATAGTTAGTCACTATACATATACATATGTGCTATAGTCAGATTACTAAAAGAAATGATAATCACTTACAGACAGTAGCAGCTCATCCGAGATTTGTCTAGAGCGTCCATGTGGTATAGTTGGTGGAGCTCACTATATTAGCTCCTTTCAAGAAATCTTCCAATCCATCATAATTGACCTTGGGGCCACTGTAGTCTAAAGTGTGACTAATAAAAGGGTTTAGGGTAGGGTAGACACTTAGAGTTAGGCACACTTGGGGTAGACACAATGTCTTTGTGTGACTAATAAAAGGGTTTATGGTAGACACTTAGGGGTTTATAGGCACACTTGGGGTAGACACTTAGTCTTTGTGTGACTAATAAAAGGGTTTAGGGTAGGCACTTAGAGTGTGTGTAAACCCTAAACAAATGAAAGATCTAACAAATGAAAGATCTATACAATTAGGGTTTAGGGTAGACACTTATGATGTATATCTATAGGGTTTAGAAACTTAGGGGTTTAGGGTAGACACTAAGTAGTGTGTGTGTGTGTAATAAAAGTGTTTATGGTTTAGGATAGACACTTATGATGTATATCTATAGGGTTTAGAAACTTAGGGGTTTAGGGTAGACACTAAGTAGTGCGTGTGTGTAATAAAAGTGTTTAGGGTTTAGGTTTAGGGTACAAATATATACATGTTTACTAGCAATAATAATGGAAGGTCAATATTTATCTAACAAATCCATCTATATATAAAATCATATATATACATGTTTTCTGGCAATAATGGAATTAATAAGGTCAATATTTCTCTAAGAAATCCATCTAGTAATATATATAATGAAAGGTATCTAATTCTATAACAAATGAAAGCTCTATATTTCTCTAAGTGCTTTAATATATTTCTAAAACTAATGGAAGGTCTATATTTCTAAAACTAGCAATATAATGAAGATACATATAAATCAAATCTATATTTCTCTCTAATAAGTGCTAAAATCTATTTCTAAAACTAAAATCTATTTCTATTTTTACACACAATTCACCTTGTATCTTCTTCTTCTTCCTTCTTTGATCTTCTTCTCTTCTTGATCTCCTCTTCACCTAGAAAAACATACATAAAATGTTAGTGTGTGAAAACAAGAAACTAATAACATACAAGAAAATAAAATCATTTAGTAATTTTTTTCTTTTTCCTTTCTTTCTTTCTTCTCCCTACCTTCTTCCTTCTTCCTTCTCTCCTCTTCTCCTTCTTTCCTCTTCTTCCTTTCTTCCTTGTAATTTTTCTTTCTTTTTCCTTTAATTTCTTTCTTCTTTCTTCTTTTTCTCCTTCAAAGCCGGTGGCGTACGGGAGGCAGCCGACGGCGGCGGCGGTGGCGCAGAGCCGGCGGCCGGCTTTGCAGCGAGGCCGACGATGGCGCGGCGTGCAGAGGAAGGAGAGAGGCGGCGGCGGCCAGCTAGGGCGCGATGCAGGGCTCGGGCGCTGCGGTGACCGGGAAGGGCGCGAGCCGAGGCGAGGCGAGGAGGGGCCATGCGGGGCCGGTGCGGAGGCAGAGGTGGCGCCCGGCGGTGGCGCAAGTGGTGAACGGCGGTGGCACAGGTGACGGCGGCGGAGCTCGATCTCGATCGATGTCGGTTGAAGAGAAGACATATGAGGAAGGAGAGAGGCAGGCAGCCGCGGCTTATATAGGTAGGCACCCTTTAGCCGCGGTTGGTGTTACCAACCGGGGCTAAAGGCCTGTTTAGGCGCCAAACGAATTTTTAGTGGGCAGGTTTTAGATGTTTTGGTATTGTATATAGTTTAATATCTATATAAATTGCTCTAGGTCTTGTAAATTGCATAATAAATTAAATACATGCCAAATTTTTTTAAAAAAATAACCATTAAATTTCCTTTTGCTTTATTATACACTAGAAAAATGTATAACATAAAATCTTTTACCTATTTTATAATATCAAATATAAATGTAACTAACCATTAGAATTTGGTTAATGCAAAAGTATATTGTTCAATTAAAAAAAATAAAATTCTTGGTTACCAACAGGAAATTAGTTTATTCATTATTTTAACGTTAAACTATTTGTGTTTCACCATTCATTGTCCAATTATGCGACCTTTAAGTGTACCCTTAAATAGAAAATTGTTAATGAGACATTAAATGACCCTATATGAAAAACTTTTGAATACAAAGGTTTTATAACTCATCAAGATCATTCATTTTAGAACTAAACTTTTTCAATGACAAATGTAGATCTTTATTTATTTGACCAAAATGCCTAATACACATGTCACTTGATCGACATCACACTGCTAAGCTAGCTACATCAGGCGGGCACATTAGTGATCTTCTTCTTGACATATGTCCCTTGGTCATGATCATGTCGTAACCATGGAGTGTCCTCGGCATTTAGAAGGATACTTGGGTCTTTGGTCACACTGAATGGCGCAATTCGGTCATCCCTTTCGTAAAGTTCAGACATGTCTGAGTTGTTCTCAATTCCCAAAATGTTTCTTTTCCCTGAAAGAACTATGTGACGCTTAGGCTCATTGATGCTTGATTTGTCATCGTTTTTTCCTTTCTTTGGTTTTGTAGACATGTCTTTTACATAGAACACCTGATTCACATCAGCAGCCAGGACGAATGGTTCGTCTTTGTATCGAATAGTGTCGAGGTCCACTGTTGTCATCCCATAATCCTTGTCAATTGTTACTCCGACTCCGGTCATCTTCACCCATTGGCACTTAAACAAAGGGACTTTAAAATTAGGTGCATAGTATAGTTCCCAAATCTCAACTATGCGGCCGTAATATGTTTTCCTTTTTCAATTTGGTCAATGGCATCTATGCGGACACCACTGTTCTGGTTGGTGCTTCTTTTATCTTGGTCTACAGTGTAAAATATATTTCCATTTATCTTGTAGGCTTTGTACGTGAGGATGTGCCATGATGGTTGTCTAGCCAACAAATACAGTTGGTCATCAATACTGTCATCGCCATTAAATTTTATTCGCAACCAATCGCCGAAAGTTTTCATGTGTTCACGCATAATCCAAGCTTCATTCTTCCCTGAAAACTGGGATCGTAGGAACTTCTTGTGTACCTCGACATACGGCTCCACCACGGAGGAGTTTTGAAGAACTCTGTAGTGTCCTTTGTTGAAATAATCACCCCCGTACCGATATATGTTTTCTTCCCTAGTGTTCCTTTCCCACTAAGTCTCCCCTCGTGTCTTGATTCAGGAACACCAATCGAGTCAAGGTCGGGAATATAGTCAACACAGAACTCAATGACCTCCTCTGTCCCGTAGCCCTTGGCGATGCTTCCTTCTGAGCGAGCACGTTGGTGAACATATTTTTTCAGGACTCCCATGAACCTTTCAAAGGGGAACATGTTGTGTAGGAACACAGGACCGAGAATACTAATCTCCTTGAACAGGTGAACTAGGAGGTGTTCCATGATATTAAAGAAGGATGGAGGGAAAACAACTCAAAGATGACAAGATATTGAACCACATCGTTCTGTAGACCAGCTAGTTCCATTGGATCGATTGCCTTCTGAGAAATTGCATTGAGGAATGCACATAGCTTCATAGTGGCTAGACGTAACGGTGGAGGTAGAATTCCTCTTAACGCAACCGGAAGCAATTGCGTCATAAGCACGTGGTAGTCATGAGACTTTAAGTTTAGGAATTTCTTCTCTAACACATTTATTATATTCTTTATATTGGAGGAAAATCCAGATGGGACCTTGATGCTGCTTAGACATTCAAACATGCTTTCCTTCTCTTCTTTGCTAAGAGTGTAGCTAACAGGCTTTAAATAATGGCGTCCATCTTCTGTCTTCTCTGGATGCAGGTTGTCTCGTTCTTTCATGTCTTGCAAGTCCTGTCGTGCTTCAAGTGTATCTTTGGCTTTTCCATGCACACCCATGAATCCTAGCAGGTTCACACAAACATTCTTTGTCAAGTGCATCACGTCGATCACGTGGCGGACCTCTAGGACATGCGAGTAGGGTAGCTCCCAAAATATGGACTTCTTCTTCCACATGGGTGCGCAGCCATTAGCATCTTTTGGAACTGGTACGGCCCCTTCTCCCTTTCCAAAGACTACTTGCACAACCTTGACCATATTAAGTACCTCCTCTCCAGTTTGGTTGTCAAGCTTGGTTCGTTTCACTTCTTCTTTACAATACTTTCCTTTTTTTCTAGCTTGGTGATTCTTAGGAAGAAAACGACGATGGCCAAGGTACACAACCTTTTGACATTTTTTTAGATATACACAGTCAAGGTCATCAAAATAGTGTGCATGCATTATATCCCTTGTTTATCTGTCTTGAAAGATTACTTAGGGCAGGCCAATCATTGATTGTTACGTACAGCAATGCTCGCAGGTCGAAGTGTTCCTGTTTGTACTCATCCCACACATGTACACCTGGTTTGCTCCATAAAAGCAGGAGTTCCTCAACTAAGGGCCTCAGGAAGACATCAATGTCGTTGCCAGGTTGCTTCGGACCTTGGATCCGCACAGGCATCATAATGAACTTCCGCTTCAGGCATAACCATGGAGGGAGGTTGTAGATACATAGAGTAACAGGCCAAGTGCTATGACTACTGCTCTGCTCCTCAAAAGGATTCATACCATCCGTGCTCAAACCGAACCTTAAGTTTCTTGCGTCTTCTGTAAACTCTGGGAATTCTCTGTCAATTGCTCTCCACTGGGACCCATCAGCAGGGTGTCTCAACATGTTGTCTGCCTTACGGTCTTCTTTGTGCCATCGCAACAACTTTGCATGGTCCTTGTTTCTGAATAGACGTTTCAGGCATGGTATTATAGGAGCATACCACATAACTTTGGCAGGGATTTTCTTCCTAGGACGCTCTTCGCCCTCGACATCGCCAGGGTCATCTCGCATGATCTTATACCGCGACACTTTACATACGGGGCATTCATCCAAAGTCTCGTAGTCCTTGCCACGGTACAGGATGCAGTCATTAGGACATGCATGTATCTTCAGGATTTCTAATCCCAGAGGGCACACAACCTGTTTTGCTTCGTACGTAGTGGCAGACAATTCGTTAGGCTTCGGAAGCATCTTTTTATTAATCTTGAATAATTGCCCAAATGCCTTGTCAAATATGCCATATTTTGCCTTCCATTGTAGCAACTCCAGTGTTGTACCCGACTTATTTTGTCAATCTTCGGCGCTCGGGTATAGTAGTTTCTTGTGATCCTCTAGCATGCGGTCTAACTTAGCTTTCTCTTTTTCACTTTCACAATCTCTTTGTGCATCACAAATGACTTCACCAAGACAATCATCTTCAGAGAGTGTGTCCTCTGCCCCTGCCTCTTCTTCTTCTGTTTCCACCATTGCAGTATCATTGAAGTCAGCATATTGAGCAATAATGTCTTCAGGGTCCAATTGCTCTTCTTCGTCTTCTTCCATCATAATTCCGGTTTCTCCATGCTTGGTCCAACAAATATAGTTTGACATAAAACCAGACTTCAACAAGTGTGAGTCAACAGTCCTTGAGCTAGAATATTCCTTCAAATTCTTGCACAAGGTGCATGGACAACACATGAAATTAGCATCCCGCTTGTTCGCCTCAGCCGCTCTTAAAAAATCATGCACGCCATCAAAGAACTGTTTGGAGCGGCGATCTACATTGTACATCCAATCGCGTATCATCGTCTGCATTATATGACCCAAAACATAATTAAATTTCTCATTTTGGTCAAAAAATGAAATTATAAAATACCGAACGAAAGGTCGTCTGCACTAAAATAACATGATCGAGATGGAACACCATCATGTGTCATTTCCGTGTCATACAAATACTAATGTATGATCTATGAAAGCCTCGACATAGCGTATTCTAAGACCACTAGCACTATAAACAGAAAACCTAAAATGCACTTCAGTAGCATAATGATCTCCCGACCAATCCCAACTAAAGCAGACAAATCATCATTCGTCTCCTCAACATCGACAGACTTCTTGAGATGACTCACTGTCTCATTGTCCTTCGTAGCCTTCGCGACGTGTGTAACGTACTCTTCCTCTCAGTACTAGCCGCGGCATCCAGTGCCATTCCACTGAAAATAGAAATAAAAAATCAACACTTTAATCAAAATCATCAAGAAATATAGGTACAAATTAACCATAACCATCAAATGTGACCAAATATATAACTCACATTGCGATCTGGACACTTATAGAAGATCCGACCATTGTTGGGACCCGGCTTCCCCACTCGGTACTCTTTCACAGTCTTTTGCATACACTTGCCACAGATAATGAGAGGGGGGTCTAGCCTTAGTCGCTTTGGAACCCGATCAGAGGCCGAGTGTCCCGAAGCAGTTATCATCTACTCTCTATACTCATTTTCCAAACTAGATATTATAAATTCCTTATATTCTAAACAAAGAAAATAAAACAACTAAAATTTACATTTCTCTAAAATCATCAAATGTGCCATTTAGACAACTAAAGTATTCTATGTAGCTACCTTATTCATCTAAATATATAATTATTTTGAGCTCAAGTGGCATATATATAAATCAAGAACAATCCACCATAAATTCATCATTTAATAAAATCCTAAGAATCTATATTTATCAAACTAAGCTAAACTAATCTTGAAATGTGGAACATATAATACCCTAGAAATGAAAGGTGTATATTTAGAATACTAGTTTTAGTTGCCTTGTTCAAACTATTCAAAGAATGTCAAGTGAATGAAGCTTAAAATGGCAAAAAAAAGAGTAATAATCATAAAGAAAAATCACATATAGAACAAGAAACAATATATGTTGCGGCTAAAACATGAGAGGTTGAAGATAGTAACCTTTCAACGAGTCGATGGAGGCGTAGAAGTGATCAAATGAAGCAATGACCGAAGAGGAGATGAAGAACAATGAAGAACACCAAGAACAAGAGCAAGAACAGAGAGGGGAAGAAATGAGCTCTCGGGCTCGGGTAGGGGGAAGGAAGAGAGTTCTAATAGGGGGGGACCTTTAGTCCCGGTCCAATGAACCAGCCGAGACTAAAGGCCAAGAATTAGCCTCGGTTTGTGCCTTAAACCAGGGCTAAAGGTCTTACCCCGGTTGGTGTTACCAACCGCGGCTAAAGGTGGACCTTTAGCCCCGGTTGGTAACACCAACCGGGACTAAAAGTCCCCCCTGACAATGTCTGACCAACGAGCCGTTGGGAGGGGACTTTTAGTCCCGGTTGGCCCCGGGCGCAATTTCCACCGGGGCTAAAGCCAATTTTGGAAATCGCCGAAAGGTCTGTTCTGTACTGATCTGTTGGGCTGCGCAAGCGGAGAGGCGAGTTCGGCCAGAAAAGTAAAAAGGGAACAAGGCTAGGTAAGATTTCGGCACAAGAGGTGTGGGTTGGGTTCTTAATCAGTTTCTTTTGATTTTATTTAGAAACTTCAACAGAATTTTAAACAGGCCTACTCAAAAAAATTACCAAAATAGCTTAGTTATCTTTGAAACTTTGTGGGAAAGTTTGAGAAATCTCGGTCATACTAATTATGCATGAAGATTTCTGTACGTAGAAATGATGAACTTTGATGCCTTTAAAACATCAGAAAATTTGAGGAATAGTTTCACATATGGATTCATAGCTTAGAGGTCTCAAGAAATGAAGAATATATAGTATGAAAGAAAAACACATTCGTAGCTTAGTGATTTTCCAGAATCATTTGATCCTTAGGGTCATGAGTTTCAGCGTCCGTGGTGTGTTTATATATAAACCTGGATGGAAATAAAATTAATATGAAAGTTGGAAAGATCTACAACTCTGTAGTTCTCAAAATTTTCATTTGAGCTTGTTACAATATCCAAAAAATTAATATAATTTTTAGATATATATTTGTAGATCTAAACATTATATCGATTATCTTGGTACCAAGATGGATTCAATAAAAAAAGTTGCTAAGATCGATCAGCCTTTACTTCAGTAGGAGATATTTCACCTGCCCCCAGTGTTCTGAAATTGTGATGACATTGTTGTCCTATGGAATATCCTCGATTTGCAATTCATGGACAACAACTTTGTCTCCACTTGAGGGCTCCACATCTCTATCTTTGGTATTGAAGTCTTTAACTTCGAGTGAATCGGATTCGAAACCTGTTTGTCATCAAGACCAATTGAATTCAATTTGTACATTTGTCAATTGTCATCAAGATCAATGGCTGATTGGAACACTTGACGAAACATATTGCAATCAGAAGTACTATGAGCAGAAGAATTGTGCCACTTGCAATATGTAAGCTCTTCTAAGTTTCAAATAGGCGGCAAAATATTTTGATCAATGATTCTAATAAAATTAGACTTCAGCAAGATATCAAAGACATGATCATAAAAAGTAAATTCAAAGGTGTACTTTGATTTCTTTTGCCGATTCTTATGTGGAGTCAGTTTTAAACCTAGGCAAACGAAGGGATTAAAATTTATATCAATCCATTTGGCCACACCTTTGCAATTGCTTTTGGGAAATCTTAGCTTGACAATTACCACCAATCTGTTGGCCAATAGAATCTGAATTTATTTTATAATCAACAAATAAAACACCATTCTCAATCAGTCTTTGGCAACCAAGGATATCACCAAAAGATGTAGAGATTGGAATAGCATGACCATACTGGAATTTGAGCAAATTTTTTGTACTTTGTACCTTGTTGATCAGGATAAGTGTGTGTTTTTTATTTGCATGATGTTCCCCTTTATCTCTAGAAAATGATTGACAATAGGTGTCGAATCACGTGGAAGTAATTTGATAATTGCTAAAAGAGAGGAAGTTGGCCTAGCCGATTAGAAGTCAGCTAGGCCGGCTTGGGCACTAGCAGGCGAAGCAGCAGCAGGGGCAGTCAACCAAGCCGACTTAGGTTAGGTGGAAGAGCCAGTCGGCTTGGCCCACAGTGTAGTCAGCCTAGCCGACTCAGGGTAGGCAGTAGAGGCAGTTGGCTTGGCCGACTAGGAAGTCGATCTAGCCGATTCTGGGTAGGCATTAATTAGCTCAATTTATTATACAGGATACAGATACATAGGTATTTACGACAAAAAGACGACATGTGCTTACCAACTACTATTTTGACCAGCCTTTGAATTAGGTGCAGCCCACCCCACGTATTTTTGGCAATGAGATGTGTTATTGATGAATTTGAGTTATAAAAATAAATGTACTGAGTTAATAGTGTATCTTGCCAAAGATATCATTCTGTATGTTGCCCACCCTTAGTTCTACGCTATAAAAGGCACCCATCTGTTCTAATTCAATCAGTCAAGGTTACATATATCAACCTTTAAAGAGGAACCCATCATGGACTGCCATAACTCTTATCTAAGGCAGGACAATCACTCTACTGAAGAACAAGGTTTAGGTAGCCATATGGATGGTGATCAACAAATAGCCAGGTTACCATTCTTGACTGCTTTTGATCAGCACAGGCAACAAGTAGACCGAATTCTTCAAGCACATGTAGGTTTTCACTTTTGCTAGCTATTTGTTCTGAATTTTTTGCTGACATTTTCTAACTCTTTTTGTCTATTTCATCTCACTTCTATAACAGAATGAACAGGTACGAGTAGAACTGCAGCAACAAATATCTTCACACAATGAAACTCTATTAAACTTTGTTGAATCAATGGCAAGAGATGTGTTGGCGCAAAAGAATGAAGAAATTTCCCGTTTACGCATGGAACTGCACAACACTCAACAATTTGTCCAAACTGTATTACAGGAAAGGGATGAATTGGAGTACTTTGCTACAAGGTTTTATGAAATGAATGAGTTGCTTATTTCCCAGATCCCTCCTATGCAAGCAACAAATGTCCATGCACATGGTTTATCCACTGAATTGGAGTCTACTGGCTCTTGTAGTCAAGCAGCGAACATGGAGGGAGCTTTTATAGAGAAAACACATACCAGTCTTCTCTGTAAGATTTGTTGTGCGTGTGATGCTTCTATGCTAATCCTGCCATGTCAACACCTCTGTGCATGCAAGTCGTGCGGAATCCATCTTACAGTATGCCCTATCTGTTATTCTACAAAGGACAACATGATTGAGGCTCGATTTGGATAATAAGAAAAGAGGCAATGCAACAGTCCAAACTATGGGGCATGCAAGGTGTCTAGTAATAAAAGTAGGTGTGTATTTGTTTTTCGTTGGGTATGTTGTACTTCTATCTAATGTGTCTAATAGAAGAAGTCATGGTTTCTTTTTCATAAGGTGATGTAACCTTGTATGAGTTTCTGTTGTTTGTGTTTATCTTACTACTTGAAATTGGTGCCCCTGTTTTCCAACCCATAAGCCAGTGAAAGAAGCGGGAGAGGTGCTTTTGAATTTGTACTAAATGAAAAGCTGCTATTGGGAGAAAGCACATATAACTTTTGAGTCCTTTGGTTGGCTTTTGGCTTTTGCAAAAGTAAAAGCAGGTTGAAAAACCCAACAAAAGGGGGCCTTAGGTATCTCATGAAAACAAATGACTACTCAAGCAATTGATGAATGGGTGGTACTCAATTAAGACCATGGAAGCAGTCACTTATATATAGATAGCAGTTCTAGCTTCATCTTGGATGTGATCTCTCACCAAGCAAGGTTTTTTTTGTAAGAAACTTTAGGCATTTGCAAGATTATATACGGATATAAATCATGATAGAGGTAATATATGCATGATTCCATTACTAATTAATTAGAGCATGTTATTTCCATAAATTAGCATACACACATAAACTTCTAGTACTAAAAAATAAGCCATAAAAGAATGTTTAGGAGATTATACCCTTCTGTTGTACTGGTGCCGGAGGCACCAGCAGCTATGTTGGGTATAACCGAACCTCGTCATTGACAGTCAAGGTATAACACCCAGCATCCAAAATCTACTTATATCGCCTAGCACCTCTCTTGTACTTTAATCCTCACTTCTTGTATAAGGGTTAACCCAGAAGTGCTACATTTAGAGCAACAAGGATTATAAGCTCGCACTCACCTACCTAAACTTCAAAAGTTGTATTAAACACAACTAGAAAATAGTGTGGCTTTGCCTCGCCCTACATTGAATTTGGGCCAGTGTTTGGCCATCTTCAGATGGAATGTTCAAGCAAATTGTACACTGGTTAATTTAGTTGAATCTTGTCATGGATACTAGAGTGGCCAATGCAAAGCTTCAAATAACTTAGAACGTATTACACATAGATATGTAAAACAGATCACTTTCATGGATACAGTTCTAATCTGTCATCCCCAATCATCATGTCATAAATTGCACGTTTCCAAGTGATGTTGCTTCATGGTCATCATGAGAATCTTCTGAAGAAATCCATATAGGCTGCAAGAATTCGCATGTTCAAAATCTACTTTGTATAGTTACTATGAAAACCCACCAAGTATTACTTGCAAGTAATGACAGTTTTATGCATATGGTACATTAACTTATTTCATAAGGAAAGATAGTTTAGCAGGGACCAAACTTTGATCGGGCTAATAAAGCATAGAATACATGGATTGTTCTAGAGACCATATGTAAATATTGGCTTCATAGAAAACTCAAACTGCATTGCCTTGAAATGGCATTAGTTGAGCACACAGTGGCATGGCTATGCTCTCGGGTCCTCCATCTGTTGGAGGCGGATACCAAAACATCATTTTTTTTCATCAATAGTCCAAATGTTGCAAGACAAAAAAAACTTTATAGCCAAGTTTCAAGTGATAATCATATTGTCACCACAAACTAAGAGAATCTTCAAGTAGCCTTTGAATTTTATATGAGCTTTTAGGAACCGCCAGCAGATGGGGATTTTACCCTTGATCTTGAAGAGCTTGAACTTTCGCGGCATGATCTAACATCTTTGGAGGAGCCTTTCAGTGAAGACGAAATATGGTCGATAATTTGTGACTTTCCACCTGGTAAAGCACCTGGACCAGACAATTTTACATGTCTCTTTAGTCATGCCTACTGGGGAACATTAAGGAAGACATGTTGTTGGGACTTGATGCAATACATCGTAGTTACGGCTTTACGTTTAGACTTCTAAACACAACTTTCATCATGCTCCTGCTAAAGAAAGCTGATGCTATGCAGGTAGAGGACTATCAGCCCATTAGTCTAATTAACAGTTTTGCCAAACTAGTATAAACAATCATGGCCAACTGACTTGCCCTCTTTTCAGAAGCACAATACATATTTGTAGCATGTTGGCTGATGACTGAAAAAGAAAGAACCAGAGGCTCTCAACATCATTTTGAAAAAATCGGTGAGACTTTGTCTGGTTTTCTTCTAGGAGTACATCCCAATAATGTCCACATACTGTAAAAAGAACTAGTACTAGTTTTTGGGCAAGGTTGACAACCGCAGTCTAATAGCATCTAATCAAGCAAATAATGTCAACCGCTAATGCATTCTTGGAACCACAGTCTTAGGCCACGTTTGGTTGATTCGGAACCAAACCTGGCTGGAGAATCCCTTTGATAATTTGTATAAGGATTCCTTGCCCCGAATATGCTAACCGAATGGGGCCTTATGGTCTTATGGAGATGCAAAACACTGGAAGTCTGGAGCAGCAATTGCAGTCTAATGCATGGCTCTATTTCAGTCTAATGCATGGCTCTGTTTCGCTCACATGCTGATTCAGTCTAATGCTTTGCCTTAGAAATTACGAATGATTAGTTTCAGTCAATCAGGACGACTCTATACGAATATGATTGTTAGTCAGAAAAAGCAAAGCCTACCACATCAGTGTTCTCAACCTGCAACATGTGTAGAAATGTAGAGCATCTCTGAACAAGTGATCGACAATGCATTGCCATCAGGCAGCAACTTTGATTGTGATAAATCCAGTTACCATTTGGCTCTCTATTCTGATCCATTCAATACAATTAATCATTTTACTAGCTACGGAAAAATAGGTATAAAAAGTTCATGATTGCCTATTAATGTAGAGGGGATTTCAGACTACAGATCGACACGGTTCGAGATGAAAATCTCTGCTGTGCACTAGTTGGTACTCAGGGCGCTTTTACGCTCTGGACAGGATAATTGCTCAAACAGTGGGAAGATGACTAGCCATTTCATCAAACACATACAGGACGCAAGCAGGGGAGGGGACAAATCGAGTGATACCTGTGCTAGTGGACGGCAAGGCGTGCTAGGACGGCCAGAACTTTGTGCCAAAATAGTATGTCTTCGGCAAGGACACCCTTTTCTCCAGTGCTATTTATTCTAGTGATCGAGATGTTGAAATCTTTAATTGGCTATGCAACTCACAAAAGCTTCTTACAGTCCATCAATCTACAGCAAGTTAAGCATAGGGTCTCTTTCTATGTCAATATTGTGTCAATATTTCTAAAACCAGAAAGATCTAAACCTTGAAATTATTAATCCCATCCTGGAGTTATTTGGCCATATGCCTTCGTCTTAGAGCTAATATGAACAACGGTTCAGTCTTGCACAAACAGTGTGGAGATGATGTTGAGCTGAGAACAATTTCAGAAACACTCCTATGAGAGCTGACGACTTTCCCTGTACTTACCTTTTCTTACCTTTGACTCTCCACAAACCCACATGTCTGACATCTTACTTCTTATAGACAAGGTGGTTGATAACCTTCTTGGATGGAAAACATCGTCTCTTATGAATAAAGCTGGTCGTTCCATTCCATCATTGGACGGGTGGTGCTCACTACTATGAGTACTATCCCCATTTATCTTATGATTGCCATGGATTTGGCAAAATGGGTGTTTAAAAGCAATTCATAAGAAAAGTCATGGTTTTTCTTGGAAGGCCATGAAAATGCTAATGGGGTAACTATTTATGTCATGGGAAAAGGTTCAACGCCCTATTCAGTTTGGGGGCCTTGGCATTATTCATAGACTTGAAACAATGGGATGGCCACTCCGTATATCCAATGGTTGTGGGCACAAAAAACAGATGAGGAGCGTCTTTGGTAAGGTTTGGTTGTGCAAGTTCCACCTAATGCTCAGATAATGGAACTTCAACTATGTTCTTGCTACACTGCTGGCTTCATGGTAAATCAATTGCAGAGCATGCCCCCAACCTGATTCAAGTCATTCCAAACAGATCCTCGAAACAAAGTATGGTGGCACAAGCTTTACAATTTGCTTAGAAGTCATGTATACTAGGTTAAAACTATCATTGGAAGTCTTTAATCTAACAATGAAGTGCACAAGTTGCATAAATTATAGTACAAATAGTTCAAACGTATTAGTTCTTACATATGCAAAAAGGAAGCTTACTACTTGTTTGGCCCACGTCTTCAGTATTGACAAAGAGGAGCTAACGAATCTCCTTCTTTTTGCCATTGGGCATTCCAATCATGTCCCCTTTTGATTTCCTCTGCATATAGTTCATCATCAATTCTACTACTCCCTCTGTCCCAAATTATAAGACATCTCAAAAATCTTGGAGAGTCAAACTATTTTAAGTTTGATCAAACTTATATAACAATATAATGACATTTATGATGTCAACTAAGAATCATTAGATTTCTTATCAATTATATTTTCATAGTATATCTATTTGATATCATAAATCTTTATAGTTTTTTTATAATTATTGGTCAAACTTAAGATGCTTTTGACTCTTCAAGATTCGTGGAAGGTCTTATAATTTGGGACGGAGGGAGTAACAAATAGGCAGTGCATTCAAAAGTGATTCTATATATTTATACTTAATCTGTAAATCAATTACATTCAAATGAAATAGCACACACGTGATGGTGATCACAACAAACACAAGGCAAGAGGGAATGAGGAACCCTGTCACTGTCGAGCTGCTGCAGTGAACTGAAGGAAAACCCCTGCTGCTTCCAACCAGAGCAGGAGAACATACACATTGCAAAAAAAAAAAACGAATTATCACTGCAGAAAAAAACATCAGCCAAACGATGCCGTCAAGGCTATCCAATCCGATGGGAAGGGAAGATGGAGAGTTGGCTGATCATGCGAAGTTGTGCAAGGCCCTGTGCGGCGCTGGTTACCTACGGGAGTTGGCAAAATAATTATTTTCCTATTTATATATATGGGCTGTATTGGGCCTTCCCTACGGTATATACTATATAGTTGTTCAATGGGCACATGTCCATTCTTATTCTGAGGTCTTTATTCTGTGTTTGGTTGGGAGAATAAAGAATGGAGCCATCCATTTTTCAAGTGGGATTCACTACAGAATATTCAGCTAATTTTGTATCGTCCTATCAAATAGATTTTGTACCAAATAAAAGGGACACATCATAATTAAAACTGAATCAAAAGTCGGATGATATACAAGGAAAAAAACGACCATTCTAATAAAAAAGCATAACAAAAAACGATCGACAAACTAAAACATTAAATAACAACATCTCAAACAGTACGTTAACCACATCGAATAAGGAGAGACGATGTAAATTAAAGGTGTGTGTTTTAGCCGGGAATCTTCGCCACAGACCGGTCGGACGGAAGTAGACCAGTCGCCTGCCAACCCCTGTTGCTAGCGCAGAACAAGACTGCCCATAGGAAATCATGGCCCAGGCCGAGGCCCACACAAGCTCCCGCTGTGCTGTGCTGTTGCCCCGTGTAGGCTTCCATGCCGTAGCAATTAGCACGTACCCGCGTAGGATTGTGGTAGACCGACCGTTCGTTTTCCTTCCGTTTTTGTTTTCTTTTCCTTTTTTTCTGTGTTGTTTTTTTATTCTTTTTATGTTTTATTTTTCTTTTATTTCATTTGCATGTTTTTTCTTTTATTTTTTATTTCATTCATTTCTTTTTATTTTTTTCTTTGTTGTTATATATGTCCCATTTTATTCTTTTTTCACCTTTTATGTTTATCTTTATTTTTTTTCATTTTCTTAAATATTTAATATTTTTATTTTTCTCATTATTTTTATTTCAAATTATTTTCAAGCTTTAGTTTTTTTATTTTTTATGTTATATGAGATACATTTCATCCTTTTGTTATACCAGCTGCTCCTAGCGCCGCCCTCGCGCAGCACCGCAGCTCCTCCGTCCTCCCCGCGCCGCTCCACCGCTCGTCGTCGTCAAGAAGCACCGCTCGCCGCCGGCTCCTCTTCGCGCGCTCGTCGGGGAGAAGCGCCAAGGCTCTCCACGCCCCGAGCTCCGTTGCGGCCCTGCTCCGCCTCCGTCGTCCGCCCTCAGCCTCGAGCTCGTGTCGCGCTGAGGCGCGAGGTGGCGCCGCAGCTCTGCCTCGGCTTCTCCCCCTCTCTGCTAGCCTCTGTGGGCCACGGGCCGGCACGGCTCGACAAAATGGCCCATGGGCCTTGCCTTAGGCCGAAGGCCAGGAACGAGCACGCCACAGGCACGGCCCGTCAGGCACGGCGGCCCGTGGGGGCACGACGCCGTGTCGGACGGACCGACACGGCCCGTTGGACATCTATAGATTCTACCCCATGCTGGTGGTGGGATAGTTAGGCGGGGTACAAAGACAGTTCTGAAGGCCCACAAAAAGAATTCAATTTGGCCCAATCAAACAACTACGAAGGGAATTAATTTTTTAGATGGGGGTCGGCGGGCTGCACCCAATGAGAGTCTCTATGTGATTTTGATAATTGAGTGACAACCTAGGTAAACTAATATGTGTTCAAGTGATATATACATCGGAGATTAGTTCACATGTGATTGTGTGATGAAGGAGCTTATTGCACATGAGACATGACATGGAGTCATGTGATCAAGGTGGAGAAGATCAAGTTGAGGCTTGGCTTGATAGACCGGTTGCAAGTGTGAAGGGCAAGCGGGTGATGCTTGGCGCTGATGGACCAAGGCAACGGTGAAGCGCAAGTGAGGTCAAGATCGATGAACCAACACGGTCATGTGGTGATATGGAGTGGATCATATCATTTGACAAGTGGTTGGTGCATGTGTTGCATCAACATTGGAGAAGGAGATGGAATGGAATGCGCAAGGCAAAGGTATATCCATAGGGCATTTCATTTCACCGGTCATAGGTGTGTAGAGAAGATTATGACCGGGTTTAGGATAGATAGCCGTACTATCAAGAGGAGCAAACTTATTTGCATATCGGTTATCTAGTACCACTGTGAGCGATCTAACTTTGTGATGCATTAGGATAAAGTGGCATTGTGAGAGCAAGTGAAAAATGCTTTGCAAAATGATTGTGAAAATGCTAACACACATGCACAAGGTGATGAACACATTTGTGTTAGCACATGAAAAGCAAAGCAAGAAGTGCGGAGGAGTCTTGGCTGAAAACCGAGCTCCGGACGCTAGGGACAGTAGGGTCCGGACCATTGGAGAATGGGTCCGGAACCTAACCCTAGGTCTTGGCGTGGATGTGAAGTCTGGACGCTGATCCGGACGCTGGGGCCTAGGCGGTCCGGACCATTGGTCTTACGTCCGGTCGCCTGCCCCTTGACTGTGCTGAGCTGACCGAGGAGGTCCGGACGTTATTCGTCGTCTGGACGGTGGACTCCGGACTAGCGTCCGGATAAAAGAGGCTCTCGGGAGCTCTCTGTGTTGCATCCGGACGCAGCGTCGTTGGTCCAGAGTGGCACTGTTGTGCACGTCCGGAGGCTCATGGTAGAGATCGGCGAGCGCGCCAAAGAGAAGATCTTGGAATAAAATACTGCTTTGATTCATTGTGATATGGATTAAATGGACTTGAGGTATGTGTAGGCCTCTAAGTTAGCTTTCCAAAAAGTCCAAGATCATTGAAATCGGAGTTCGGAGCTGAGAGATACAGACGATTTCCGTACGGGCTGCGCTGATCCAGACGCAGCGTCTCTATAGGTCCGGACGTGTCTGTAATGGTCCGGAGCTGCACTGTTCATTGCGTCCGGAGCCGTCCAGAGAGCCGTTAGAGAGGGGTAAATGGCTAGTTTTGATGGGGTGGCTATTTATAGCCCTTGGCCGGCCCTTAGGGCTGGCTGAGCACCTTAGGGTTGTGTTACCCTTAGTTGTGCTTGGTTGGGAGCCCTCTAACTCACACACACTTGATAGAGTTCATCCGATTGTGTGAGAGAGCGATTACTAGTGCGTTGCTTTGAGAGATAGCTTTGTGTGGCACTAGGTGATCGACTTGCAAGCTCATGGTGCTTATTACTCTTGGAGGTGTCCACCTCCTAGACGGCTTGGTGGCTTGTGGATCTGTCGAAGCACTCAAGAAGCTTGTGCGTGGCTCCGGAGAAGAGATTTGTGAGGGGTGTTGTGCTCGCCCCGCGGGAGATCGCGAAGAGCAACTCTAGTTGAAGGTATCGTTGAGTGCCCTCATCTTGTGTTGGTTAGGCAGCAACCCTTGAGGGGTTAGGCAGTGAGGCCTGTAAAAAGTCGTAAACCTCCAAGTGAGTGAGCCGATACAACGGGAACTAGCTTGGTGGCGACCAAGTGAACCTCGGGAGAAAAATCACCGTGTCAACCTTGTGTACATCTTCTCGGTGGTTTGCATTCTCCAAATCACTAGATTGTATTTACTTATTAATACTTGTGCTAGTGATTAGTTGTTGCTCTTGTAACTAGTTTGGCTTGTGTAGCTTTCCTAGTTACCTTCTAGCTTGAGTAGCTTAGAAGTAGCTCTTGAGTGGCTAATTGGCTTGAGTAGCCTTGTTAGTCACATTGCTTAGTTTGTGTAGCTAAGTAAGTTGAGCTCTCTAGTTGACTTGTGTAGTCCTTCTAGAGAACATTGCTAGTGAGCTTAGGTTTGTGTAGGAGCTCCCCGGTTTGCTTACTAGTATGTGTAGGAGCTCCCCGGTTTGCTTAGAGTACTAGTTGCTTAGGTTTGTGTGACCTTGCAACCTAGACTTATTTAGGTGAGCCTCCTAACTTGGCACTTGATAGAGTTCATCCGATTGTGTGAGAGAGCGATTACTAGTGCGTTGCTTTGAGAGATAGCTTTGTGTGGCACTAGGTGATCGACTTGCAAGCTCATGGTGCTTATTACTCTTGGAGGTTGCCACCTCCTAGACGGCTTGGTGGCTTGTGGATCTATCGAAGCACTCAAGAAGCTTGTGCGTGGCTCCGGAGAAGAGATTTGTGAGGGGTGTTGTGCTCGCCCCGCGGGAGATCGCGAAGAGCAACTCTAGTTGAAGGTATCGTTGAGTGCCCTCATCTTGTGTTGGTTAGGCGGCAACCCTTGAGGGGGTTAGGCAGTGAGGCCTGTAAAAAGTCGTAAACCTCCAAGTGAGTGAGCCGATACAACGGGAACTAGCTTGGTGGCGACCAAGTGAACCTCGGGAGAAAAATCACCGTGTCAACCTTGTGTACATCTTCTCGGTGGTTTGCATTCTCCAAATCACTAGATTGTATTTACTTATTAATACTTGTGCTAGTGATTAGTTGTTTGCTCTTGTAACTAGTTTGGCTTGTGTAGCTTTCCTAGTTACCTTCTAGCTTGAGTAGCTTAGAAGTAGCTCTTGAGTGGCTAATTGGCTTGAGTAGCCTTGTTAGTCACATTGCTTAGTTTGTGTAGCTAAGTAAGTTGAGCTCTCTAGTTGACTTGTGTAGTCCTTCTAGAGAACATTGCTAGTGAGCTTAGGTTTGTGTAGGAGCTCCCCGGTTTGCTTACTAGTATGTGTAGGAGCCTCCCCGGTTTGCTTAGAGTACTAGTTGCTTAGGTTTGTGTGACCTTGCAACCTAGACTTATTTAGGTGAGCCTCCTAACTTGGCACCTTAAGTAACATAATAGACATCTTTGCTAGGTGCTAAAGTGATAGATAGAGGGGTGTAGTCTTAGCTAGACCGATAGTTTTAATTCCAAAATAGTTTTAGTTAGCCAAAGCGATCAAGTTTTATAAAAGACTATTCACACCCCCCTCTAATCCGCCATCTCGACCGTATACCCAACCACCGGCCGGGTCAGCAGCGGGAGCCATTAGCGTCCGACCAGGGTGGCTAGCAGCCCCCCGCCGACCCCCACCACCCTTCCCAAAAATTAATTCCTTCCCTCACTTTCGTCACTAAATTAGGCCCAATACAACTATTTAATTGGGCCAAATAGTGGGCAAACAGCAACCATGCACTAGAAAACGAAATTGCTGACATCAGCAATGATTCCATGTTTTTTGATGTAAAAAAAGTTATATCTCCTAACTCGAGTATCATAATTAAAATCTGATTACACCATCTTCTTTGTTACAATAAAATCTCCAAAACTAGACCCCACATAGATATATTTTGATCATTTAAAAAAACATTTATCTCATAATAAATCTATATTTAAAGATAATCAGCGAACATCACATTAATACTACACGAACATCGTAGAAAAATAACATAGAACATCATATGTATACTACACGAACATCATATATTATAGAACATCACTTTAACACTACACAATTAGTTTAGTAATTAATTAGTCAAATAAAAAGAAGAAAAAACTATCGAACATCACAAAAATATATCCTAACACACCATTGCATATTACCGAATAATACAAATACATAGTAGAACATGACATGAACACTACACAAACATCACTTAATATAACATAAAACATAATATATATACTATGTGAACATCAAATGATAAGAAATGTAAATTAAAATAATAGTTAAGTAAATAATTAGAGTCAACTAAAAAAATAACAAAATACTATCAAATATCATGAGATATATCTTAGAACATCACAAATAAATCATAGAGCATTATATTTGTATTCACAAATATCATAAAATATAGCATAAAATATCACATATATACTATGTAAACATCAATATATATTATGAAATATAAAATTAGTGAATTAATTAATTAAAGTAAAATAAAATAATAATAACAAGATAAAATAGAAAAAATAGAAATATGCACACAAAAAAAGAAAAAAGCGAAGTAAAATAAAAGAAAACAAATAAAAAATAAAAAAACAAAGAAGAATAAGAGGCGACATAATAAAAGAAAAGAGCAAAAAACAAAAGTAATAAGAAAAAAATGAAAATAAACTGATTAGAAAATAAAAAGAAGAAAATCTTAAAAGAATATCATAAAAGAAGAAACAGGAAAAGGGAAAAGAAAAAGGAAACAAAAGAAAAGGAAAAAGGATCACGTAACACGGGAAAGAAAAAAAGATAAAGAAATAAAAAGGAAAGGAAAATAAAACATCGTAAAGAAAACGGAAAGGGAAAAGAAAAAATATCACGTTCCTGGAACCTAGCGACGTACTGAACTACTGGGTACTGACACGGCTCCTGACACAGTTCCTAGGCGTTGCTGTGATTAGTTGGTCGTCCTCGCGCATGGGCCTTTAGAAGTCAACAGAAGCGGCAGGTGGAGAGAGGGGGGTGGTTTGGGTCGGCGGACGGATTTCATCCGACTGGTCGGCGCCCAAGATTTCCGGGTCGGCAGCTAGCATCCGATGTTTTGGCTCCCTCACGCCGACCCGGAAATAATTCCGATGTTTTTTGTTCACTCGGCAAATCGGTTCTTTATCGAGTGCCCGACAGTCGATATAGCTGACTCTCGGCAAACGTCGTCAGGACCCGACACCGTTAGATGTTTGCCGAGTGTCACCGTTAGGCACTATGCAAACCGGCCTCTTTACCGAGTGTTCCCTCAAACTCGACAAACCTACCTCTGTGCCGAGTGTTTTTTTTTCTTTTTCCTTCTTGCCTTCAAACTTTTTCTACTATCCTCCAACAGTACCTAGAACTACATGTTTAAGTATGGCACTTTTCTCAATGTATTTGCTATATTTAGTTAGTTTATTTCATTTAAGAGAATTTTTTTGGTATAAGTAAAATTTGAACTACAAGTGATTTGAATAATTGAAAAGGTTGAATGAAAAGAATGATATCCATATTATTGAGTCGAATTTGAGTTCATATCCACGAAAGTAAAACAAAAATCTAACATCTTGTTCACAAAACATGATCTCAAACGTGTGTCAGAATTGTTTGAAAATTCTATAACTAATAAATGGACTCCGAAAATTATAAAATTTATCAAGTACTCATGATATCATACTTTGAACCTATGAAAAATATTTGAGATGATTTCGCATAAGTTGCCACGTACATTGCTTACAAATGCAATCATCTCCGATAAAGTTTCATATCACTTAGAAGGAATGAGTAGGATTTGAAGTGAAAGCGACGGTGAAATTGAAATTTGAGTTCAAAACTTTTCGTACATGCAATACACAACATAGAGTGTTTCATGTGAAGTTTTGGTAAATTTTTGGATCTGTTTGGTAATTTTAAATTTTGAATTGCAATTATATTATTTATGTAGTTTTTGAATTCGAGTTATGACTGCATGAAATAATAGTTGAATATTTGTATAAGCATAAAATATGTATTGTTGAGTGAATTTGAAAAGGTATTTTGAAAGTGCATTTGAAAAAGTTTAGTAAAAGACGCAAAGGAAGAGAAAAAGGGGAAGAATCTTTTTTTTTAAAAAAAATCTTCTTTGCCGAGTGGCTTAGGTTTGATACTTGGCAATATGGATGGGTATGTCGAGTGCTCCGTGTCTGGCACTCGGTAAAGAATTAATATAAAAAATTATAATTTCTTTGCTAGATCGGGGGCACTCGGCAAAGCTATTCGATATAGACTAGAATTGCCCGTTTTTCCTGCCCTCTCCTTCTCACAAATTCACGCACCCGCCCACCCGCCACCAGCCGCCATGCCTGCTCCAGCACCGACGCCATTGCCTCGCGCGCGCCCCTCCTACGCTCCGCCCCCACCCCACCTCAGCCCCGGCCCCGCCCTCACCACCTAGAGCCTCCGCCCCCACCCCGGCTCTGCCCCCCACCTAACGACACCGCCCACACCACCTAGCACCACCGCCCCGGCCCCCACCGCCTCCAGCCCACCCCTACCACCCGGCCCCACGCTGCTCGCCGCCAGCCGTAGTGCCAGCACCCACGCCACCGGCCCGCACTCGCCCCTCCTGCGCCCCACCTCCACCCCGGTCCCGGCCCTACCCCCACCACCCAGAACTGCGTCACCACCTCAGCTCCTCCCCCACCCAACGCCACCGCCAACACCACCCAGCGATGTAGGTGTCTGCCATCGCCACTGTCTCGTATCTTCCACTTCTCCGTTCAAAGTCTTGTTCACCGGCGCCTCGACCCCTTCATCGCTACTCACGAGGTAGAGGTAGAGGTAGAGGTAGAGGTAGAGGTAGAGATATAGGTAGAGGTAGAGGTAGCACACAACAAACTACCTGTCTCAAACGATGAAGATTACAATTTGAACCCAATCACATATGACGAAGAGTTCTTTCAAGAAAAGGGACTAGAATGGGAGGTTTGAGATAGACTTAACTGAAACGATCTGAACTGAAATAGGAAATGAAAGGGTATACGACAAGGAGGCTGCAGATGAGGTGCAAAATGTGAAGGACTTTCAATTACTTGAGAGAAGACATTTAGGAAATGACAACGATGAAAACATTGCTTGTTCGGATAGTGTTGAATATTTGGACATGGTTGATAGTCATGATGAGACTTATGATCTAGCTAATGCTGATCATAAAGATTATTTCTAATACATGTAATACAATGTTATTTTGTAATTATATTTTGTTTATTTTGCATGTCTTCCATATATAATTATCTTAATTTGCTTATTGGTTTAATTCTTCTAATTGCAAGTGATTCAAAATGGTGGGCAGAATGTTTAGGAAGGTCACCGCTCTCTACAGGGATGCGAGTAAGAGGAGAGGAGCAGCCCCTGATGGGGCAAAACATCTACCGCCACGTAGCACCAGGAGGAGGCTAAGGAGGAGCAGGCACAATAGGAGGAGGAAGAGGAGGAGCAGGCGTAGGTGGAAGAGCAGCAGTAGGAGGAGGAGCGAGCCGCAGGGAAACAACAACGACATCAAGGATGGGGCCGAGGATAATGATATAGGTGGTTCTAGTTCCTCTGCTTTGACGGGTGTGTACTTGCTAGGACCCGCAAGCCTCCCTCGGCGACCCATCCCTTTGTCAGGTCGTCCGCTGATTCGACCTGGAGTGGAGAAGTAACTTTGTATGATGTCACCACATATAATATGTTCAAAACCACAAATTTAACTAACTTTTTTTACTTAATCACTTGTGCATGAGTTGGGTGGTTGGGAGTCTAGGTACCCACAAACGCACCATGAATGGGATCTTGGGCCTTCTGTGCAGGGAACACTTCTCTGGCCTAGTTGAGTATGCCGGAGTTGTGATGCCGGCGTACACGTTTGAGCACTACACCGTCGCACCCAATGCTCTAGATCGAAATGGCAGGACATTCGCCAACAAGGTGGATTAGGTAAAGCCCGAGCAGTGGATAAGTCTTTCTTGTACTACATTCCTCAATGTATCACACACATTAATTGTACATTCTTGAAATACTTGATGGATACATCATGTCTCTCTTTATATCTATGCAGTATTTCTATAGATGTGACCAGGGACACAAGGTCCGGGTGGATATGGTGTCTCACAGAGTTTACAAAAAACTCGTGATGGACATGCACTACGAGGCGTGTGTCGAGGCCATCGTGACTTATTACCATGGTGACATGCTTAAAGAAAAGGTCACCAAAGTTGTTGCAACGAACATGAGGTTGGCCCGATAGCAGTACCTAGATGTAAGTATAGAATTATACTACTGATTTCATTTAAGATTAAGTAGGTTATATGTGATCTTACTATATGTCGTCATATACTTGATGTGTAGGAAATTCCATGGTGGTGCACCCATCATACCCAGTGCTGGGCACAGTTGGTGGACAAGTGGTGCACCCCTGATTGGGAGGAGATGCATAACGCTTGCCGGGAGCGACGCTTGATGATGTCAGACATAGCACACCACCAAAGAAGCCGGAGCCTAGATGGATACGCACAAGCTTGGGTACGTAGATGAAAAGAATTTAGTGTAATGGTCAAATTGCATGATTTATAATCATCCTGCTGGTTTTCTCATAGTCGAGGTCACATGACAACGAGCCTTGCACAACGTTCCATGCATTTTCCATGGCCCACAAGTACAAGGCGACGTTGGACGTTAGCTACAACCTAGAGGACATACCCGACAAGTACACCAACGCGAGCATTCATAGCCGCCTCAGTGAGTACACATCATCGATAAGGGATCGAGATCATTGGGACAGAGTACGATCCGAGGACCTAAGATCTTGATGGAGAAGTCATCATGAGGGTTGGAGGATGCAAGAAGCATGGGCGGTACTGGATTGGCGACAACATCCTCGACATGGCCAGTACACCTAGTGTCAGCCAGATAGTTATTTCTATTTTTGTTCGCCGTTCATTAATTTTCATTAGCTTTGCATTATTCTAACATTTGGATGAAATATTGTAGGCCCAACAGGAGGATGAGAGGATGCGATGGGAGGAGATGGAGGCCAGGATGGACAACGAGTGGCACGTGATGGTGACTCAGCGAGCGCTCCAGCTTGAGAGGATGCAGGCGATGATTGAGTACATGTAGAGTCTTGGCGCCGCTCACGGTTTTCCTCCACTAGCTATGCAAATGTCTCCACCTAACCCCGCATCATCGACGTGACCACTTTGGAGGTAGCATGTGGTTTCGTTTGTCGTGTTTCAAACTTATGGTTGTGAACTATGGATGAATTGAGAACTTATGGTGATACATTGTGAGACATATGATTTTTATGATATATATGTGATGTTTGGGATGTGATATGTGTTGTTTGTGATATATATGTTTTGCTTGTTATTTATATCTTCTGCTTTTCTAGATGGCATAAAAAAACAAATAAAAATAATGTTTATGGTCACTTTGCCAAGTGTAACACTCGACAAAGGCTTGATTTGTCGAGTGTCATGGTCAAGACACTCGATAAAGTGACCATACCTGGTGCACCTGGGGAGGGACTTTGGCGAGTGTTAGTAGTTTGCCGAGTATTGTGATCAAGACACTCGGCAACGTATACGGCTTTGTCGAGTGTCGTGCATGGGACACTCGACAAATGTGAAGGCTTTACCGAGTGCTATCCATCTGGCATTTGGCAAACCCCAGACCTTTGTCAAGTGCCGCAGTCAACGACACTTGGAAAAGCCTTAACCTTTGCCGAGTGCCTTGACCTGACACTCGGCAAAGACTCCATCACAGGGCCAAACGTCGTGACCGTGCAGTTTTCATTGCCGAGTGTCGCTTTGGTACTCGGTAAATGCTTTTGTCGAGTGCCCAAAATAAAACACTCGGCAAAGGTAGCTTTGTCATTAGATTTTGTACCGTATGCGCTTTGTCGAGTGTTACACTCGGCAAAGCCTTTTCCGAGTGTTTTTCGTGCTTTGTCGAGTGTCGTAGACACTCGGCAAAGTAGTTGTGTCCGATAGTGCTTGGTGGATCTCGCATAAAGAGGCCACAAGTGGGCAGTGAGACATTGACTGTGGGGAGGTGGAGCAAGAAGAGATAGAGTAGACGAAGATGGTGGGTAGCTGTCGAAGGGGTGGCAGCGAAGAGAGCGCCGGCTGGGGGGCTAGGGGAGGTGTGTTCACATGGAGCGTGGAGGGTGATGCGTTCGAAGCATAGGGCAGGAAGGTGTGCGAGGGTGAGGTACATGCCCGAGAAGCTCCTCATGCGCACAAGTTCGACTGTGTAAAGTTAAGAAGTGCCACCAAAAATAACTACTATCCAAAATAGAAAGAATCTTTTTCAAATTAATATTTTTGTTTATCTTATATTTCAAAATTCCCTCGTAAATACAATTTCATTTTTCAATGGTGTTAGATGATCTAATTCTTAATATTATTAGTTTACTTAACTGGCAGATTCCACAACATATCTCTTTTTTCGAAGCTTGGTGTTTGGGATTTTTTGTTCAAAGTTGGATTTCTTATTTGAAATTCCTTGTGGGCCATTAGAGAAACCATGGCCTAGGCTTCCTTATTTTCACTAGATCCACCCTTCCTCTCTGAGAACATGCCCCGCAATGTAGAACAACATCGCACGCCGATGTGGCCCACTTGCAAAGCCCATAACACGTACCTATATACGACCGTGACAAACTAATACCTAAAGTTAGTCATAACCTAGCCCTACTAGCACTTCCTAATCCGCTCCTTCTCCATTTGGTCCCCACTAGGGTGGTGGCGGTGGATATCTGTAGGGTGGGGATCATGGAGTGCCAAGGAAGGCCAAGGAGTAGAGATACCATATTCTTGTCTCCCTGATGTCACTCGGCACTAGTTCAAGATGGGGAATCCAAACCTATGGGTTGGAGCACCGTGTTCTCATCTTCTCGAAGTCGCTCGACACTAGTTCTAGGTGAGACACCCCATCATCTTCACATGTTTTGATTCATGTGCTAAAATGGAAAAGAGATGCGGTTGCTGCTGAGGGGGGTATATAGACGTAGCGGTCTTAGATATAGCGGCGGTGCCAGCGATCCGTACTATGAGGCGTCATGGAAGACCTAGAGGCAATCCATTTTTGTCTTCATGAAGTCACTAGCAATAGATCAAGATGAGCAATTCCTTAAGCTTGGCATGCTCGGATACATATGCTTAAATAGATACTCATGCATGCAATGGGGGGGGGGGGGTATTTCCACCCGCAGCGTTCTTTGATATGGCAGCGGCAGTGGAACTTTTTACAATGGAGAGCGCGAGGGTTGGGGAATGAAGTCTTAGGAGCACCATGTTCTTGTTTGCTAAATGTCTTATTTTTATTTGATATATTTAAAGTGAAGTATTGTTGTCCTGTTTTATTCTAACATAATTGCACATGGATTCATTTTATTCTTTGTTGTTCTAAATCTACCTTTTTGGAAATTAGAGTTCTCAAATATTAATTATACTAACTATATTCTTATTATATGAAAAAATCTCCATGCAGTCTCCAAATAGATTTTAGATATATATTGAATATGCACTATGAGTTCTGCAATTAAGACTTCCAAAAATGTCTTGAGCACATATAGCTTTAAAACATCCTCCACATAGGAGACATGCATCTCTGATAAGAAATTCTATTTTTTAACATGCTCGGAGGGAGAAAATACTTTGCATTTTTCCTTGAGAAAATTATATAGTTTGTGTCCATGTTCACACTGCGGGAACTGGAAAGCCTACATAGATGACATGGTGCAAACTCATTTGATTATGTATGGTTTTGTCAAGGATTACACCGTCTGGACTTTTCACGGTGAAAGAGTTGATGCGAGTGGTGGTGCTTCTGGAGTGAGGTCATCGTCGACGATGACAGTGAATCAAGATCCTGTCAGAGCACCTGTCTCATCTTCAGCACCCGCCAACAACAACAATAGTGCTCATGATTACATAATAGTGGAGGATATAATCGCGGACATGGCTGACGACAACAATGGCAGTGGGGTTGGTCAGGAGGCTACTTAGAATGAACCTGAGGATGTACAGGTCTTTGAGGGCTTGCTCCAGCATATCAACGAAGATAACCTTATGTTTGACAACTCAAAGTGGTTGGAGAATTTTAGAGGGCTGAAGCATGCAATAGTTGATCCTCTCTATAAGGACGGCGTCAATTGTCCGAAGGAGTACACGGCCCTCTGTTTAACCTCCAGATGTTGATGTTGAAGGCTTGGCATGGTTGGTCACTAGCTTCAATGAGCTGTTAAGTTTCCTTGCTACCACGTACCCAACGGCTAACAAGGTCGCCGCCAATACCTATCGGGCAAAGATGCTGATCCACCCATTGGTGATAAAACTTATAAAGTTCAATTTTTGCCCTAACCACCGCATCCTATATCGGGGCAAGGAGTATGGGAATCTGACGAGTTGTCCGCACTGCAGCATGAGTCGATACAAGAGGAATGTTGGTTGTCGTGTGGATGCGGACGATGAGGTAGCCTTGCGGGGTGGGCCGAAGAAGAAGGGGGCTAAGAAGAACAGTGCAACGGATCGGAGGATCTTGGATCTACGGGGTGAGAAAGAAGAGGGCGACACGCATGGATGAGCTACGTCCCACGAATTACATTTTCCAAATGGATTTTACACAGAGCTAGCTAGCGATATCATCTCCATTAGTTAGTTTCATCAAAACTTGTATATATGTGCGTTTGTGAGAACTTAAACGATTTCGTCAGTATCATGTGTATGGATATATATATATATATATATATATATATATATATATATATATATATATATATATGTGACCCTTCTATTCAGCACCTAGCACTCTAAATAGTTACCACAACCATAAAAGTTATTACTAATTCTCATCCTGCAACCGTAAAAGCCTAGCCATCAGCGAACCTCATTCCAGCAACCGTAAAAGTGTTGGTTTGGTTATTTAGAGCACATTGAGCTAAATAACAGTTATATGTGTGTGTGTGTATTCAACTTTCAAAAGATGAGAAACATGAAGTTATAATCCTAATATAGGAGAAAGAAAACAGCGCTAATGCAAATGATTTGCACTAGCTAATAAGTCAATGTTTTGAAAATAATAATAGGAAAATAATATAATGCATCATACCTCTAAGAATCATTCAACCTGTCATATTAGAATCCCCCTTCACAGCCTCAGAATTTGCGGGCACATATGGTGCATTCGACCACCATCACGTGCAGTACAACTGGTTGGATGCAGTTGCAGCAGCTTCCATGGCAGCCTTCTCTATTTCCTTTTTTATGAGAACCTCATGTTTCTCCACGAGGGTGTTCAAAACAAGTTTGTAGAAGGACGACTCCTTTTGTCTGCAAGCCTTCTTAATGACTTTTACAGGTTGTTTCTCTTGCCAACGTCTATGATGACTCGTTGCCACGTCTTCATCTTGTGCCTCCTCTTTTGGAACCTTGTGGTCTTCTCCCTGTGCCTCATCTTTTGGAACCTTGCGGCCTCCTATGACTATAAAGCAATGTAACAAATAGACAAATAGTCAGTTATGGACATTAGTAGTAGGGCTCGATCTTTTGGAACCTTGCGGCCTGCTATGACTCTAAAGCAATGTAACAAATAGACAAATAATAGTCAGTTATGGACATTAGTAGTAGGGCTCTCTCGAGCGTAGTAATACCATGCTATAACACAAACTTGACTACGCAATCATCACGTGGAGCACGGATGGCACAATGTGGGCCAACCCACCCTTTCCCTCTCCCTCTCCCACACAACCATGCCCACGCGTCCACAAGTGGTTCCCACTAGAGAGGAAGAAGATATCGGTGACATAAGGGTTATGGATAGGGAATCAATCTCTAACAGCCTTGGAAGGGGGGGGGGGCGGCAGCCATGACACAATGGTAGAGGCCGGCGAGACAGTGGCGAGCCAACAATTGGTTCGGGCGGCGGGGGTAGAGTAGGCCGAGCGACTTGAGGCATGCGACCGGTTGTGCCATATTGACCTCTATGGTATAATTGCGTATAGTGGGCTAAAACAACAAAACTAAACCTGAGTACAAATAATAGCAGGAGATTTGGTACCTTGATTCGAAGACATCTTCTAAAACCTCACAATCCAATTCTTCTCCATATGTATCCTAGATTTTGCTGAGTCCACGACTAGCATTTTGCGTGAGCCTGCGCCCAAAGATGCCAGATCTCTGTCATGAACGTGCCTCAACATTAGCGTCCCATAGCTGCATCGCCCAAAATATCGGCCCGCAACCCCATCTCTGTCTCGGCGGTTTGGCAGATCTGAGACTTCGACTCAAGGGCATTGTATTCATGTGCCTCAATCTTGCCTTGTAGCTTGTCCACAAGGTCCTCAGCCTTGGCGAGCCTATGCTCGTGTGCAGTAAACATATGCACTACATCGGCGAAGTCGCCTGTGCGGCGGGAGCGGTTTAGGTGGTCAATGAGATCCGTGGCCAACATAGCCTCAAACTCAAGGTTGAGCTCAGGGTCGTTGAGAGAGTTGTCAGTTGAAGGACCTTCGATGCGGGATCTGGAGCCATATGTATGAGTGTGTGTGTGTGTGTGTGTGACAGAGAGAGTTCTATTGAATTGAAATATGTGAAATCTGGCATATAACAATGCCCTCCAGTTAATAGATTAACCGTGTCGGCCACATTACGCCGCCCACCGATGTTAACATGTTTAGCGCAGTGGGCACTTGCGCCCGCGCGGTGACGCCACGATTAACCCTGACGCCTTGGCCATGGTGGATGCGTTTGCCTGCCACGGTAAATCTAAAATGGCCACCGTAGAAAATATTTCTGTAGTAGTGTCGTACACTATAATTGCATTTGAAAGGATATCTGCAATAAGATATTCTTGTGATGTTCTGCTTCAATAGTTCTACTTGTTGTCTTCAAAAACACCCATTTTACTTGTTGTTTCAAGTGTAGAAAATGGCATTGATCAGGTTCAGGTATAGATACAATTGTAGTGGCAAATTTCTAAACAGGTGAATAGTAAATGATATATCTCAGAAACACAAAAATTATAATGGCATGGATCACAATAGAGCATAACCCTAAACTTTTAGACACCCTTGGCGCTCAACCACAACCCATGACCAGGTTGTCCTAGCTTAGATTTCTAGTGACCATACTCTTGAACTTTCCACAAAACTACTATGAATGCGAAAAAGCTGATGCTTCCTCACAAAACACCCATGACCAGGTTCATTTTAAATTTTTACATTGGGGGCCGATTTGGTGGTTCTGTATATGCGAAAAAGCTGATGCTTCCTCATATAAAAATGTGCATTTATGAATGAACCTATGTGTTTTTTAAAACGAAAACTAGGATATGTTCTTTTATTATTCATTGATGAAAATGGATTGATGTGTGGGGTGCAGACATATCAGCAGCAATGTTTGTGAAATACCCTATGTTTGGGGGAATGAGGAGTCACTCGTCTGGCTAGTATTGCGAGCCTCGAGCTTGGCCACCTGGATTTGAACCCGGTGCCCAACGTATTTCAACTCAAAATGAGTGGGAATGGAGAAGATCTCCGGTTAAAAAATAATACCCTATGTTTGTGTAATGTTTTATGCTGCATTATATTAGTGTGACTGCACGTGAAAAACATAATGGCTTATTATAACTTTTTTTGTTTCAGGAAGTGATAGTTCGCTTTTCTGGATTTGGAGTAGAGGATGATGAATGGATCAATGCCAACAAATGTGTGTGACAACGTTCTCTTCCATGCGGGGCCACGGAATGTGTTGTGGTGGTTCCTCAGGACATCATTCTTTGTTATGAGGTGTTGTCATCCTAAAATTTCTTTCTTCCTATCATCTGAAACTAGTCAATTTCTGTTTAGCTGAGTTTTAGTACTATAATTTCTGTATATCTGAGCTTTAGTACTATCATAGCGCGCATAAGTACAATAGTTTTCGAAAAAAGTCTACTTACCCCCTCAACTATTGGGGTGTGTCTAACCTAGGTCTCGAACTACAAAACCGGGTAACGAACACCCTAAACTTTCGCAAACCAGTCAACTAACCCCCTGAGGCGGTTTGGGAGAGCGGTTTCGTTGACGTGGCGTCCAACGTGTAAGCGGTATTACACGGTGGCGAAGGAAATGATGTCCATGGCCACTGACGTGTGGGCCCAACCTGTCAGGACGCCCTCCATCCCTCCCCTGTTCCTGGGACACAGATCGGGTGACTCCGCTTCCGCTCCATTGGCATACGCGCAGCGGCTACATGCCACCCTCGACTGCCCCCGCGTGTGCACCGGCCATCCTGGATGAGGCTTCTAGCGATGGTTGTATGATGGAGGCGATGGTTGTATGATGGAGCGCCGAGGCGCGTGTGGGTTGCCAAGGAGGATGGCGGCGTGGCAAGCGACCTGCTCGGAGAGCGATGTGGCGAGCGTGCACATAGGGCGGCGCGGCGAACTCTCGGCCAACGCCACCGGTGTGCGCGCCCCCGGGGCACAGGATGGTTGCGTCCGTTGTCACCTTGAGATTTGGCTTCTCGTCGACGAAGACAGCACGGAAGCAAACTCGCCTCTCGCCATGTGCGCTTGCCCCTGTGCCGCTGTGCTGTGCCTGTGCACCACGCTGCCGGCATCCTGGAAAAGCTGGAGGTCCGCGCACCGCCCAGAGGAGAGAGAGGAGCCCGGCGTCGCTGGTGGCGGGTGGTAACAACTGCCAACCTATCGTATGCTGTATGCATGGGCGGCGCGCGGCGCAGACGGTGCGTGCGTTTTTCGTGCCGCCGAGAGGGGAGACGATGGCTGTCTGAACTGGACAGACTGCTTCCTTGTTCATCGGCAAGGCTCTGGACGCTGAAGACGAAACGACTAAGCCCTGAAAATCTTGCTTTGGATCGGTACAAGCTGTTGGATGTGAATTGGAATAACGAGATGAGAGATAAGTCACGTAGTGACTCACCAGAGTTAAGTTACGCAATCCTCTGTTCCTGGCCGCACCTACGCGAGTTCATCCGCAGAACAAGTCGATGACGAGTCCATCCCGCACCTCCGCGAGTTCCTGGCCGCGCGCGGCGTCCCCGGCCCCGGCCGTGCTCGTCGTCGATGCGGCGCACCACCACCCTGGTCTGCTCCACGCTGAACCGGCCGGCTGGCGGTGCTGCCGAAGCAGAGGAACACCACGCTCACCCTGGGCCGCGCGTCCAGCCACGCCAGGCACGCCTCGCCGCGCTTGCCTAGCTACCACCTCCTCCGACTTGATGAGCAGCCCGACGCAGAGACGGGCGGTGCCGGCACACCGGCTGGGGCCGTGGAGTGGCCTGCCGCCATGGTCTCCACGACGCGCTGCTCCAGCAAGCGGGACGTGTTGACGATGACGCCATGAGAGCGGCAAAGGTCGGTGCAGAGCTTCAGGAAGCCGTCGTAGGCCGCGTCGTCGCGCTCCATGACGAGTAGGATGGAGTGCGTCGCCGGGAACGCCGGGGTGCTCGGCCTTCGCACGAGCTCCTCTCCCATATCTTTGAAGCTCGCCGTCGTCCGCTCGTGGAGCACCGGGAGGGGCAGAAAGAAGGCCACCACCTGGACGCCGAGGTGAAGAAGAAGTAGTCGGGCAAATGGAGCTCCTCCACCACGTCTAGCGCGGTGCCGCAGAACAGGTCGACGACGAGCATGGCCGAGGCCGGGGACGCCGCGCGCGGCCAGGAACGGGATGGAGACGCGGAGGTGCGGCCAGGAACATGGGATGGATGGAGGGCGTCCTGACAGGTGGGGCCCACCCGTCAGTGGCCATGGACATCATTTCCTTCGCCAGCGTGTAATACCGCTTACACGTTGGACGTCACGTCAGCGAAACCGCTCTCCCATACCGCCTCAGGGGGTTAGTTGACTGGTTTGCGAAAGTTTAGGGTGTTTGTTACCCGGTTTTATAGTTGGGGGCCTAGATTAGACACACCCCAATAGTTGAGGGGTAAGTAGACTTTTTCCAATAGCTTTTTCAAATATTGGTCACAGGAGGCATGGCCAAGGAGATGTGTGCAGGATGTCTTAACTCTTCTCTGAGCCACAAATATACGTACTAGTACATAAGGTTCAAGCATCATAAAAACAACAAGGTGTTTTATGAACCTAAATACTACGACACCGTGCAAGCTGTATAAGAACCTTGTATATAGTCTTCTACTTGTAGTACATGGATGGACAATGCAGTATGCATATGGAATATATGAAACATGTATAAGACTCGTAGTTTAATCTATTTCATCTTGGCACCAGCATGAAATTACTACTAGATAATTGATAAATGCTTGAATATATATTCATTTGATATGAACATTTTAAGTGATTTTACCTCTTTTAAAAAGTTTCATGTGTAGAAGATTATAACGTTAGCATGCTGAAGACTAGAAACCGTTACTAGTATGTTAAATGACCCCCATCTAGTTCAGAATAAATTATATAGTCCCGCGTCCGGTAACTTTTGCTGGAAATGGTTAAAAATATGTGTCGTTTCGTCATTGTTGTCATTTTGTTTGAACTTCAGAAGTGGGAAGGCATGTTGCATGGTAGGCAAAATATTTATGAGTTAGGACATATAATTTGAGTTTTTTATAACTTCCGATGATAACCAAAGCATTAATGGCGATTATATAGAATACCTTCTTGAATATAAGCTATTGCTAGAAAGATCCCCGAAGATTCATTAATTCTATTTATAAACAAAGAAAAAACCATTTTAGCACAAAACAAACATATATATGTGTGTGTGTGTGTGTGTGTGTGTGTGCGTGTGTGTGTGTGCGTGTGCGTGCGTGTGTGCGCGCGCAATCTATTGCCAGATTTTGGTGGCATATCTCAAGGTATTCAGCATGGGCGGCGGGAGGGGTATTCCTGAGTATTCCTTGGAATACCCTAGATTTGGTAAAGCAAACAAATATATGTATTATGTGTGACCATATTTATCTTATAATGTTAAAGAAAATTAGAAAGATAAAGAAATTGATTTCAAACAAAAATGGAAGGAGACAAAAATTTGTGGTGCCATAAATACAAGGATCTTATTATAGCAGTCTTGATATACGTCTCAAGAAAATTTTGTTAACAGAGTACCGAGCCAACACATCACATGTTAACTTTGCCAAGTTCTTTGTTTTGAATGCAAGAATGCTAGAGTGCATGAGGCTTGACTTATATTATAGAGATCACATCAGTGCTTGGTTTGACAAACAACATAGACTGCTTCATGTAAAAAACAAGGCTTCAAGGGATATGCAGCTCAATTTTGCATCTCTCCATAGGTCAGATTTCCTTATTTTCAATGAGCAAGTACATGATTTTTCAACATCTGAACCCATTTCATGATAAGGCAAAAATAGTTTTTTGAAATATTGGTCACAGAAGGCATGGCCAAGGAGGTGTGTGCAGGATGTCTGAACTCTTCTCTGGGCCAGAAATATACGTACTAGTACATAAAGTTTAGGTATCATAACAACAAGATGTTTTATGTACCTCAATACTATGGCACCGTGCAAGCTGTATGAGAACCTTGTATATAGTCTTCTGATTGTAGTACATGATGGGCAATGCAATATGCATATGGAATATATGAAACATGTATAAGACTCGTAGTTTAATTTATTTCATCTTGGCACCAGCTTGAAATTACTACTAGATAATTGATAAATGCCTAAACCATGAATATATATATATATATATATATACTCTTTTATTTGATATGAAAAATTTAAGTGATTTTAACTCTTATAAAAAATTTCATGTGTAGAAGATTGTAACGTTGTCATGCTGAAGACTACAAACCATTACTAGTATTTTAAATGACCCCCATCCAGTTGAGAATAAATTCTACGGTCTGCCAATCCGGTAGCTTTTGCTAGAAAAGGTTATTAATATGTGTTGTTTTTTCATTGATGTCGTTATGGTTGTACTTCAGAAGTGGGAAGGCATGTTGCATGGTAGGCTAAATATTTATGAGTTAGTACATATAATTTGAGTTTTTTATAACTTCCAATGATAACCACAGCACTGATGGCGATTTATTGAGTACCTTCTTGAATATAAGATATTGCTAGAAAGATCCCTGAATATTTATTAATTCTATTTATGTATATATATAAGATCCTACTATTTAGCATTCTGGTTGTTGAATATTATTTAGCACTCCACTACAACATTTTATTCCCAGTGAGCCTCACAGTAATAATTTATTAGCACCCCGCCGTAGTATTTTATTCCGGTGAAGCCAACAGTAATAAAATTCCATACATGAGTAATAAATTATTACCGATGGGCTCAACTGAATAAAATGCTGCAGTAGAGTGTTAAATAGTATTCAACAGCCAGGCTACTAAATAATGTGTGTGTGTGTGTGCGCGCGTGTGTGTATTCCACATGGGCGGCGGAGGGGGTATTCCTGAGTATTCCTTGGAATACCCAAGATTTCGTAAAGCAAACAATTATATATATTATGTGTGAGCATATTTATCTTATAATGTTATAGAAAATTACATAGAAAAGAAATAGCTTTCAGACAAAAATGGTGGGAAAGAAAAAATTGTGGTGCCGTAAATACAAGGATCTTATTATAGCAGTCTTGATATACGTCTCACGAAAATTGTATTGACAGAGTACCGAGGCAACACATCACATGTTAACTTTGCCAAGTTCTTTGTTTTGAATGGAAGAATGCTAGAGTGCATGAGTCTTGACTTATATTATAGAGATCCCAGCAGTGCTTGGTTTGACAAACAACAGAGACCGCTTCATGTTAAAAACAAGGCTTCAAGGGATATACCGCTCGATTTCACATCTTTCCATTGTTCATATTTCCTTATTTCCAGTGAGCAAGTACATGATTTGTCAACGTCCGACCCCTTTTCATGATAAGGCCACAATAAATTTTTGATATATTGGTCAGAGAAGGCATGGCGAAGGAGGGCGTGTACAGGATGTCGAAACTCTTCTCTAGGCAAGAAATATACGTACTAGTACATAAAGTGCAGGCATCATAACAACAACAAGGTGTTTTATGCACCTGAATACTACGGCACCGTGCTAGCTGTATTATTTTTTCTCGAAAACGCAGGAGAACTGCGCTTCATTATATTAAGAAGATGAAAAAGGGGAAGAAGCCCCGTACAACACACACCACACAACAGCACACTAGCCCCAAAACAAGACTTACACACGCGCCTGTGAGAACAAAAAGGCGACCAATACTAGCAAAAAGGCCTTAGGGGGTGAGGGGAGGCGATGGGGGTGAGGGCACTAAGAAGGCACTACTACACAAATCTTTACCGCAGCGGTCAAAACCGATTTACCGCAGCGGGCAGCAGTGTCAGCTTGCGCTGCCACGCTACGGTAAAGAAACGGTTAACCACAGCGGACGAAAGGGGCCGCTGCGGTATATCCATTTACCGCAACGGGCAACACAAGGCGTCCGCTGCGGTTAAGCGGGCATGTTGCCCGCTGCGGTTAACTACTATTAACCGCAGCGGACGCCTTGTGTTGCCTGCTGCGGTAAATGGATATACCGCAGCGGTAACCTTACAGCGTCCGCTGCGGTTAAGTTTGGTTAACCACAGCTGTTGACAGTCGTTAAGTATCAATTTCTATATGTCAACAAGAGATAAAAAGGACTTAATTGAATCACCACCATAGACTTAGGGGGTCCAACTGACAGAATTCCACAAGTTTTGGTGAGTTTATGTTTTTACAGGGAGTTATCAGGAAAAGAACAAAGGAAGGTTCACATGTCATGTTTACATAGAGAGAAAGGACCTCTGAACAATCAAGAATACTCAGGAAGGCTCTAGAAGAGACTGGACCAAGCCAGAGGCCGAGAGGGCCCACACCCAGGGCGCCCGCCCTAGGGTTTTGGGCGGCCACCCTACCCCTATGGCCAATCACAGTGAGGTTCGCGGATCGTGCCTAACCGCCTTTGAGGATGAATCTAAACCAATCGATTAAGGTCGGTTTGATCCAACAGTCTACGTTCATTTGAGGGGGCTATATAAGGAAGGCCCTGCCACCCCTGAGGAGGAGGAGAAATCATTATTAGAGGAAGCCATCAAATCTAGGGTTTCATATCCCTCTCTCCACCGGAGAATTAGAATAGCTACTCCCAATTCCTTCAAGTTCTATAGGATTGATTAGATAGATCTAGAGAAGTGGAGCATCGCGCTCTGGATTTCGGATCATCGTCATAAAGATCGGTATTATCTTGTAACTTTCTCTACGACTTTATTATTAATATAATTATGTTTCTATTTATTATGTTCTTAGTTTGTTCTAGTTCTATACTTGATATAGTTATGATTGATAATGAGTTTATGTATGAGTTTGCAAAGCGCTTAGCTCTTCCCTTGAGGGAGTTAGGTGGTAGATCACATGTGAGTGTGGTGCTTAGATGCTATTTACCTGCAAATGTATCCTATTGGCCGGGTCGCGTGGTAGTTCGTGGAAGTGACAGTTCCATTGATTCTTATATAGTCCACCCCCCCGTTGGTAGGACAGGAAGAATTGGTATTGCGGAGTAAGTCTTGTTATATCTTGGCTTTCTTTAGCGATGTTCCTTATACATATATGAAGAGTCCTTTATTGCTATATATGATTTTATATGTGCTATAGTAGATTATGGCTTAATATATTAGAATACACTTAGAAGTTATTCTCTTACTAGTCCGACGTCACCTTACATTTATATGGCGTAGTCTATCTCTAATCTCTGTGTTATTTATCTTTGAGCTTACACTTCAATATCTTTATTATTATTATGGCTTACCCCCTGCCGAATCAAGTGACTGTGTGACTGAGTGTCTCATAAGTAATCATGCTTTGCAAGTTCATCTCTAGTTTAAACCCTTGTTAGTTCATGCCACCAATGTTTACTTTTCCTTTAGCAAAATATAAATAAACGATACCTGGAAATCACTTCCTGGTGAAGTGCTACAATTGGTATTTTATCTGCGCACTTGCGGATAGAATAAATATATTTTATAGAGAGCTTTTACATTCATAAATACCACCGCACATTTCTAGCGCCATGTTAGGGATGACAACCCAGTATTCAAAGTGGTGTTAAGAAATGTCAACAACAGCGGGCAGTTAAGTTGCCAGCTTCGGTAAATAGTTTTCAAAATAAAAAATAAAAATCAGAATTCAAATAATTCCCAGAATTTAAATTCAAAACATTTCCAGATTCCAGATTTCATATATATGCAGCAAACATTTAAATATAAACCATCCAAGCGTTGCACATGACATAATACACAGTTTTCAACATCCATATACACATCACATCAAACCAACAAGTCCTTTTGAGTTACATTTACAAAATCCTCTAAGAAAAGTCCACGGGCTATTTGTAATCACTTGGGCACAACAGAGTCATCCATTTCCTAAGCCTCTCATACCTGGGTTCGATAGCTAAGGGAGATTCTTCGTCAAAGAATTGTTCTCCTTCGAGAACGCATTTCTCCATGACGAACTTACAAATTTCCGCCTTAAATTTCTTGAAGGATTTCTTGTAGGTGTTCACCCAATATTTTACTCCTTCCTTGAGCTTCTTTCAGCTTTGAGTGTACTCCCTGCACTGCCTCCGGTGCTCGCAGGTGTACAAGCCACATGCTTTGGATCTAACCGGTTGTTTGACGCATTGCACGATCGTTATAGAAGCTTTAGAACAAACACATATGGAAACAAAGCACAAATGAACTTTGCAATTACTTTACGTACCGGGAAGTCGCGTCAGATTTTGATGTGGTCGGTATTGTTCTCCTTGCAACTATCGGTCCTGCGATCCCAGCATTCGGGATCCTTCAAGTATGACTTATAAGACCTGCACAAAATGTAATAGAGTTAGACATGTTTTGAATAATAACGATAACCGTAAAAGATGAAAATTGCTTATTGACTTACACTTTCAAGCAATCTTCAAATGTCTTGTACCCTGGTTTGTTTATTGTCCTCAACGAGTCAAATATGACCGCTCTACCATCTTGAGGATAGATGAGGTATGCAACCCAATGGCCCTCGAGGCCGTTGCTGCACGATTCAAACAGACTATTGGTTAGGATGATTACAAAGATTGATCCTACCCACTTTGGAAATCTACGGACATGTTTTCATACTTACCCAAAGTGATGTAGTCTGCCACTTTCTTCTTCTGATTCCTCATATTGTCTCTATATTCCTTTTCCCTTTCTCTCTGCATGTGACCCTTGATGGCACTCTCATTGATATGCATTGGAGAGAGAAAAGAGTAGGACGATGCTTTTTGTTGCTTACGGTGGCAGACGTCCTGCATATACACGTCAACATACCATATAGTCTAATAAGTGTAGAGTTGACGTATACAATAGGAGAGATCAATGGAATTAACTCGCAAGTCGTCACTTACATTGCAAACAGGGTGAGTTGGACGATGTCTAGGTCTTCTTCCCGCAACAGCCTATACATGTCTTGGAAGTCCACCGGAATAGTGAAATCCTCGGTATCGGGCAAGTGGAAGCAATCCGCTACAATCTTCACGGTGAAACTTGACATGCCTCTTTTTGCCGCTTCCATGTACCAGAGATGAAACTTCCTTGTATCCCACGATTCTTCATCAAGGAGTGCTTGCTTGGTTATCATGAACTTCCCATTCTCAAAGTGGCTGGGACAGTCATCGGACTCCGGAAATAGATGATGAAGATCACTTCAGGCCTGGAAAAGTCAGGATAGAACGTACGAATGTGAATTGAGGTACAAATTTGATTTGAACGTTGTTGGTATTTCTTATGACTATTGGATAAATCTGCAAGCGCACAGATTATACCGTTGTAGCACTTCACCGGGCCAGTATTCCAGGTATCGTATTTTCCACGGGGAACGAGAAGTGAGTTAACTAGGAATATGAATATGTCCTATGATGGATCAAGGGAGACTATAATAACTAGGTTGAGAGGTTCGATATAGCAAGGATATCTAACAAGGTATAGCTGGTTATACTGGCCTTATTAGCCCTTCTCTTGCAGGAGGCGATGGGATAGATCAGAAAGAGGGCAAAACTCTAACCGGACCGCGTCATCATGTTGTATTGAGGCCCTACCTTTTAAGAACTTATATTACACATGTGGTGGAATACGAAGACTAGATAGAGCTATCACCACTATACCACAGCCCAAACTGGCGTCCAACCAAGGGTCGCTAAAAATACCAAAATAGCGTTGGACAGTTGGTCGGTATAGGTTTGTGACATACGGTCGGACGCTATATTTTACTATGTCCTCCGAAGGTTGGTCGCTACTTTTATTTTTGTTTAGCATCGGACGGTTGGACGCTATATCTTATTAAACGGGTCCGTCGGTCGGTCGTCGTATTGAATTGGGTCTGCGTGCCTAACTCCCTTAATTTCGCACCTACAATTTAGAGGACTAAAACGTTATATTTTTGGGAGACCCACTTGTCAGATGGAAGCACTAAAACCTAACTAGTCCAACCTAATTTTTCTAGCCGCCAATTCTACACCGCCACCCACCTCTTGTTCGCATCCTGCGCCGTCAACACTCCTCGCCGCACCATCCCGTCACCCCAGCCAGCGTCTTCCTGGCGCCCCCAGGCTCGCCGCGGCGTCTAGTCGCCCCAAGCCGGCGTCTCCTCGACACGCCGCCCAGGCCAGCGTCTCCCGGCGCGACGTCCAGGCTCGCGCCATCCCGTCTCCTCTAGACCGGCGCCTACTCCGCCGCCCGCCCCACCTGCAGATCCCCGCGCTGCTCGCTGCTACAACGCCGCCCCATCCACTAGAACCCGAGACGAAGCCGGACGCGAGGTGAGATAATTTCCTTCCCCTCCACTGCCCTTCCTCCTAGGTTGTGGAATTCGTGGGATTCGGCACTAGTTAGTGGGATTCAGAGAACAGAGCTCGCTGGGTGGAGCCTCCTGGGTCGAGGAGGCAAGGCACTGACCGGATTGTTCAGCACAGATTGGGGCAACATGTCCATTCGTAATGTCCGTGCACTCTCCAAATCCTATTTTTGTGAGCTATGAAAAGCTTCATTGTCATGATTGTGTATTATCCAAAATGGAATTAGTGATTTTATGGCTCATTGATTGTATGATTAGTATTGATCCTAAGGTTAATGTATAATTATGTTGTTAATTTTGTATGGACAGCGTCTGACGGTTGGACGCTATATAATATGTACCGTCAAACTATTGGTCGCTATAAGTTTATAATTAGTGTCCAACGGTTGGTCGCTATATCTTTAATGTACTGTCTGACGGTCGGTCGCTATAAGTATGGTCGGACGCTAAAACTTATAGCGACACCACTTATAGGGACCAGTCAATTTGGACGCTATATGTTTATAGCGACCGTCCGTAGGTCGCTATATTGACTTATAGCGACCATCCGTAGGACGCTATAGATAGGGTGTGGTATAGTGCACCTTCTACTAGCATCCACAAACAATCCGTGCGATAAGCGGTTTACAAAGGCAAAATCTAGTCTAGACACCAAGTCTACACTATTCTTACTACTTTAACCCCAGCTAAGGACTAAAGCACTCTACTTAAAGTAAAGTGATGAACAAGCATGAAAAGATGTATAACAGCTATGCCAGAAGTAGAATATCAAATACTATAAAGAACTCGGATGTATCACTTACAAGTGCTGAACTTACAAGAGAATCACATCTGCTGAGGTACAACTCGGAGAAGATGCAAGACAGGCCCGGCTCTCCTCCAGGCTCTCCTCACTCTCTTCCAACTAGCATAGCACTACTGCAGAGCTACGCTAAGCTAAGTAGTTTCTCCAATGAGGCATAGTATCTCTGCCTCGACTTGTATGAGGAAGCGTTGGATTGCCACGCCTGAATCGTGTTCCGTTCATCTTTGACTGGACTCCACGTACGCGGCTGCGGTGCTCGGGGGTTCCTAGGACCTCAGTAAGTAGGTTATGACCCCTCTGAACCTCATAGGACCCGCTGTCCTTGGAGGCTTTGATGACAGCCTTCTCCAGCTCCTCGAACCCGGGTTCGTTGAACTTGGTTGCACCCTCCTTGAGCTTCTTTGGAATTCGAGCTTTGATGAAGTCCTTAACCCTAGGTTCGACATCCTGGTATGAATCTGGTTGCTCGGTCGCTCTCATAGCTTCATCTTGTTTCCACCACTCTTCCCTCTTGCCGGCAAACCCAGTCATTCCCATGTGGTGGGGCCACTTGTTCTTCTTCGCGAGTGCGTTATACTTGACACTCTTTTCTTTCGCTTCCTCTAAGTTTCTAAGTTTGCAAAAAGCCTCCCACTGATGATCCTTGATCATATTGTATTTGGTACATGGATTTTTGCCCCTCTTCAAACAATCTCTAGCCAGCATTGACTTGAAATTGCGAAGGGAAGTCCCTGCCACATGCATGACCCAATCCCTACACTTGGCCAAATTCGCATTCTCGGGATAGTTGAACTTCCTCCTCACCAGAGTCCAGATAAGGCCCTTGTAATCCTCCAGGACAGAGTGCTAATCAGGCCAAGTGATTTCCACCTTGTCCCTTGTAAACACGGCGACCTGGTTCCTGAACACTGCAATCACCTCTCGAGGCTTTAGCGGCTCTCCCATAGGCCCCACCTCAAGGATCTCGTGGACTTCCTCGCTCCTGTCGATCCTGTGCCTCCCATGTTCACCCCTCCTCCACTTGGTTGCCTTAGACTTGGATGTCTAGGTCCCCGTGGAGGGAGTCGGGGCCTATTCTTCTCCGAAATCCAGCATCCGAGTAGAACCCGGTAACTGTTGTTCAGAGAAACTTGCATTCAAGTTTTCAACCGCTTTAGCATAAAGCGCAAAAAGACAGTTGGTTGCTCCAAGTACCTCGGTGTGGACGCTATCTCGGCTTGGAACCCAAGACACACTTTCATCCTCGTTCCATGGTTCCCAACTCGGATCAGCGCCCTCCTCTATACGATTCTTCTTTGGACTCTAAGGGGTAATAAAGACCTGACTCGCAGTGAGTTTGAAGAGGGACTTGGGGTAGGTGTTTTCCACTCGCCCGAGTTCTCCATTTACATTCTATGATGAATTTTGTTAGTTTAATATTATTGGAGTTACAAAAGCAAGACAAGTTAAAAGCATAAACATGTTTAAGGAAAAAATGTTCTCAAAATAGTGGGTTACTGCAAAGCAGCCGTCCAACGCTACGTAGTGATCACAGATCATCGGCTAACATGACAGTCATCTTACATAATGTAGAGCTCAATTACTATTCAAGGTTGTAACAAGATAATAAGTACTAGAAACCAAGTAGTATTCATCTAGCAAGATAACAAGATAACAAGATAACAAGAACTACAAACCAAGTAGTATTCATCTAGCAAGATAACAAGATAACAAGATAACAAGATAACAAGTATTATCTACCAGATTGTAGATAGTAGATAGTAATATTGTAGATAGTAATATTCAAGTTTGTAACAAGTTAACAAGTACATAACAAGAAAACAAGTTTAGAAACCAGACTGTCACGTTGTCTCACTACACCAGTTTCTATCATCGAGCAATAAAGTAATCCGCCCAATAGTGCAATCACACCCAAGTTATAGAAACTAGCAGATTGCACAATTATATATCTCATACGTAAATGAAGCAAAGGCAACGGTAACTCACAACACGTAGATAACCAGAGGAGCACCGGGACCTCTAGCAGTACAAGAACCACCTCCAACAGAGTAACCAACAATTTAAGCAGAGCAACCAGAGCACCAGCAGAGTACCAGCAGAAGCACAAGCTGAAGCTTATTACCAGCAGTAAGCAACAACACTAGAGACCAGCAGCAAAGTACCAGCAGAAGCACAAGCTGTAGCACCAGAAGAACACAGAAGCAGCACCAGCAGTGTACCAGCAGCACCAGCAGAACATAGCAGAAGCACACAGCCGCGAGCACCAGCAGAACACAGCCGCGAGCACCTCAAGAAGAGCAATCAGAGCGGCGGTGGTGCGGATGGCGGTGGAGCCGGCCTCGAAGGTGGTGCAGACGCCGGCGAACCCGAGCGGAGGTGTTGCGGTGGTGGATGCCAGTCAAGCCGGAAGCGTAGGTGGTCCAGACGTCGGCCGACTCGGCCGGAGGCGGCTAGGGTTTCGGAGGCGGCTAGGGTACCGAAGGCGGCTAGGGTTCCCGTAGCCCCATGCTCGACCGAGGCAGACTGACGGCGCCGGGACGGAGGAGGAGGAGAATGGGGGTCAAGCTCTAAGGAGAATCTGTGCCGCACTCTTGTTGTCCTTGTCTTTCGTGTGAAACATGTATCCCTTCACATCATACCCTTGCCACGTGGTGACTTGGGTCGACGGGCCTTGCGCAAGATTCTTTACAGTGTCACTGTCATTGTCATCAAGCGATACTTCTTGCTCTTTTATCCATTGTACAAAACTGTTCCTGTGCTCTTTTTGGACCCATTCCTCCGTGCGCTTTCCATCATGAGCGGTGCGAAGCTCTTCCAGGTGTTGTTTGGCGTATTTTTCTATGCTCACCACCTGATGGAGGATGCTATAATGAGCTTCTTCTACCTCTTTGTTAGGTATATCCGTGTGCACTTTCCGGCCCACGCACCCTGTCCCTTCGGTTCTACCGTCGTGCGGGTGAACAGGCAATCCAATCGCCCTCGCGTCTTTAATGTACCTCATACAATAGTTGATTGACTCCTCGGTTGTGTATACCTCGATCATAGAACCTTCAGGGTAAGCACGATGATGGACATACTTGTTCAAGGTGGACATGAAGCGCTCGTACGTTCACATCTGGTGTAGGTACACTGGGCCCAATTGCTCGATCTGGTCAACCATGTGCATCATCAGGTGTGGCATAATGTCAAAGAAAGCCGGTGGAAAGCACATCTAGAGCTGATAGAGGGTCTCCACGATGAACTCCTTTAAGGCAGGCAACTCTACCTTATCGATGACCATCTGCATGATGCAGTTAAAGAAGTATGACATACGTGTTATCACCATCTTCACATATTCTAGACTAATAGCTCTTATCAATATTGGAAGGAACACCGTGAGTCATGTGAGTTGTAGCCGGGGTAATCAGTGATGGTGACAAAGATGATGGCTTTAAGTGTGAAGCTCTCCTTTTTGTACGCATCCATCATCTCGACCCCAACATCGAATAGCATCTGCATTTCCTCCATGACCAGCTCTAGGAGGACATCTATATCACTGTCGAGCTGCCTCGGTCTAGAGATAAGCATCGTCAACATAAGGTACCTACGCTTCAGACACACCCAGGGAGGTAGGTTGTAGATGCTGAGGACTACTGGCCAAGTACTGTGCGAGCTGCTTAGCTCACCAAACGGGTTCATCCCATCGGTACTCAGCGCGAATCGGACATGTCTGGGCTCAACACGAAACTCAGGGTACTCCTTATCGAAATCCTTCCATTGTTGTCCATCGGAGGGGTGTCGTAGCTTGCCATCGTTCTTCACCCGATCAGGAGATGCATGCCATGACATCAGCTTCGCATCCTCTGGATTCCCGAACAGTGGATGTAGACGATCGACCACAGGTAGGTACCACACGGATAGCGCGGGACTTTTCCTCAGCGTGTAACCTTCTTCTTCCTCGTCTTGCTGAGTCGAGATTTGCTTGGCCGCAACACTGGGCTTCTTCTTGGTGTTGTTCGGAAGAATGCCGTCTGCATCCATGCGACAACTGGCATTCCTCTTGTACCGACTGAATCCACAGTGTGGACAACTAGTCATGTTCTCATACTTCTCGCTCCAGTACATGATGCAGTGGTTAGGGCAGGCATCAAACTTTCTAACTTTCATCACCACTGGACGGATCAGCTTCTTCGCTCGATATGTATTAGCTTGCACCTTATTACCTCCCATAGGGTACGTCGTAGAAAGGTAACTTAACAACCCGTTGAAGCCAATGTCTGACCAACCATATCGAGCCTTCATCATCAGCATATGGAGGTTGAAATGGAGCGCCGTGCACCCCTCCGGACATTTTCCACCATCCTGGTACAGAGAATCAATTGCCGCCTGCTTCATCTCCCTAAAATTCTCCAACCACTTTGGGTTGCCAAACATAACATCATCCTCGTCGATGTGGTTGACTAGATCCTCAAAGAGCTAGACATCTTCGGGTTCCCTCAGAGTAGCATCTTCAGTAGTGTCACCGTCATTGACACCATCATCTGGAATGTTCTCGAGCAGTTCTTCAACTGTGATGTAGTCACGAGAATTGTTGCCGTCGTCGGTGGCGGCTGGCACTGGAACGAAAGGTGGTGGTGGTCGAACATGATCTTGGTTGTTCATCGTCGCCGTCGACGAGCTCACTCCAGATACACCGCAACTCGCATCTAGACTTTGTTCACCATGAGAAGTCCAAACCGTGTAACCCTCCATAAACCCGTTGACAATTAGATGTGATTGCACCGTACCATCTGGGTAGCCTTTGAGGTTCCGACATTTAGAACATGGACATACGGTTGTCGTCTGCTTCAAACTAGCACGATGAGCTTTCGCAGCTGCCATAAACTTCCTCAATTCGCTAAGGTACCGAAGATCAAGCACTCTATCAATGTGGTACATCCATTCGGACCTGTCCATCGTAGCTTACCAAACGACAAAACAACAAAGTGCTATATAAAAAAAATAGATCTACTTTATGATCAATCTAGACACACATGATGAGACATATCGCACTAAAAAGTGAGAATAAATTAAAAAAGACAAATAGGTGTGTGGAAGAGCAATCATGTACCTCTTATTGTCCTCTCCTCCCCAAATCAAAGCTCTAAAACTCAATTTGATGATTTAGTGAAAAATTCGGGCAATAACTCCGCCCCAACAAGATGAGAGATCAAGACAAAACTTTAGCGCACCTATATATATCACATGGTACATCTAGATTAAAAAACACAGGTTTTATATGATCTAGTACATGAATCTATGAAGAATCTTGACTAAAAAACACAAACTAGATCTAGATCACATGCATGGTGGATCCCATGGATCTAGATCTAGATCCACATGAGGAATTGCACTAAAAAGTGAGAAAACGAGAGAGAAAGAGGGGTGGGAGAGCAATCATGTACCTCTAATCATGTCCTACTCCTCCAAATCAAAGCTCTAAAACCTAATTTGAAGATTTGGTGAAAAAATCAGGCAACCCCCCCCCCCCCACGTTTTGGAGGAGAAGTCGTGGGGAAGAAGGAGGGAGGGCTGCTGCTATTTATAGGACGGGGATAACCGCAGCGGGCAACTTAACATGCCCGCTGCGGTAAATGAGCATCTACCGCAGCGTGCGGCATAATCTGCCCGCTGCGGATATTCGATTTACCACAGCGGGCGTCGTATGCTGCCCGCTGCGGTAGATGCTCATTTACCGCAACAGGCGGGTTATGTGGCCCGCTATGGTAAATGGAATATCCGTAGCGGGCGACGCAGTGACCAGCTGCCCAAGCTGGCCACCGGTTTACCACAGCGGGCGCTTAAGATGAGCGCTGCGGGGCGCCAAATGCCAACGCTGCGGTAAATCATTTTTGTAGTAGTGAGGACAGCCCCCGAGCCCCAGCCAAAGCCCACATCCAACACTCCAAAGCAAAACCCAACACGCCAAATAAATTTGGAGCAGCCCCATAAAAAACACTACGATTACGGTGATTCCATAAGGTCCAGGATCCTAGTATCACAAGAGATTTGAAACCTTTTTTTGTCAACCCAATAGTATAATTGCTTGATCTCTCCCACCACAAATCAAAGGATGAATGTTTAGGCTGTGGGGAAAGCTGATGGATACCAAAATGCTGAAATAAGGAGAACCAAAACTGCCGGGTGAAAACACAAGAAACAAGTAGATGATTGATGGTTTCCTCCTCTTGATCACAGAGAGGACACTGCTCTGGATGTGGCAGCCCCCGCCTTGCCAACCGATCAGCCGTCCAGCACCTATCATGAGCGACCAACCACATAAAGAAATGACATTTGGGTGGAGCCCAAGATTTCCAGACCCTCTCATAAGGGGCAAACTGAGTAGACCCAATGAAAAAAATTTCATAAGCAGACTTGGCTGAGTATTATCCACTAGAAGAGAACAGCCGGAATGTGAGAATCCTCAGTGTCCGGCTGTAGCTGAAAGTCAAAGATGAGATCCCATAGATGGAGGAAATCCAAAGTTGCTTCCACTGGTAGGTTACCACGAATATCCATAACCCAAGAGCGTTCAGCCATAGCTTCCTCAACCGTGCGTCTGTTAACTATTCTCTTAGGAACAAACACAAGAAGATGAGGGGCCAGGTCTGCAATGGACTGGCCATTCAGCCACTTGTCCGTCCAGAACAAAGTGGTTGCCCCACTGCCAACTACTGAGAAGACAACTATTTTAAAGAATGCTTGAACCTGTCCACACACCTGGAATGGTAAGTTTGCCCAAGGCCTGTTAGGTTCAGTTTTCTTAAGCCAAATCCTACGCATCCGCAGTGCCCAACTGAGGATTTTCAGATCTGAAATACCCAAGCCCCCTAGCTCTGGTGGGCGGGTCGTTTTGCCCCAAGCCACAAGACAGTGCCCCCCTTTTGCTTCTTTTCTTCCTCTCCAAAGGAATCCACGCCTAATTTTATCCACAACTTTAATGGCCCAGGGAGGGAAGTCAATGGCCATTAGAAGATATACCAACATAGCAGTGAGCACAAATTGTACCTGCACTTTCCTTCCAGCTCTAGTCATGAGGTCCGCTTTCCAACCCGACAACTGATCTGCAATCTTATCAATAATAGGTTGAAACTGAGCCTTGGTAATCTTCTTAAGGGAGAGGGGTAAACCCAAATATTTACATGGGAATTCTGAAACGGCACAAGGCAGCAAGTTTTGAATGGTGAGCAGCTCCGTGTCTCCGCACCTGATGGGTAAGACATTGCTCTTTTGTAGGTTGGTCTTAAGTCATGAGGCATCACCGAAAAGGTTACGAATTCCTAACACCAAATTAATGTCACCAGTTTCTGGTCTAAGAAACAACACCACATCATCAGCATAAAGAGAGATTCTATGTGGTAGTGCCCGCCTTGACAAGGGTTGTAAAAGTCCCTCACTGCTGGAAGCCTTAGATATCATGTGCCCAAGCACGTCCATAACCAGGATGAACAACATAGGAGATAGGGGATCTCCCTGTCGCAAACCACGCTGGTGAGATATAGAGTTACCGGGAATCCCATTAAGTAGCACCTGAGTGGAGGAAGAGGCTAGCAGGCCACTGATCACATCTCTCCAAATCAGACCAAAACCCAAATGTTGCAACACCTCAAGGAGAAAAGGCCAAGAAACTGACTCAAAGGCTTTAGATATATCCAATTTAAGGAGGATTCGTGGCTGTTTTTTTCTGGTGGGGGAATCTTGCTGTTTGTTGAACCAGCATGAAATTATCCTGAATAAAACGACCTTTTATGAAGGCGCTTTGGTTGGGTGACACCAGTTGTTTTAGCCGGTCTGCAAGGCGATTGGCCAGTAATTTTGTGACACGCTTAGCAAAACTATGGACTAAACTTATAGGCCGGAAATCCTTTGGCTGCTCCGCTGACTCCACCTTAGGGAGTAAGGTTACGGCTGTGTTCAGACTCCCGAAATTGGCAAATTTCCTACTCCAAATTTCTGAGAAATCCGCCATTATATCATCCTTGATGATTGGCCAGCACGACTTATAGAAGCGACCTGTGAAACCATCGGGTCCGGGAGCTTTATCTGGAGGCAGCTGCTGAACAGTTTTCCAGATTTCTTCCTCAGTGAAAGTTAAGGGTGATCTAGATCTGCCAAATCATGGGTATCCAGTCCCAGTTCAGTGAGGTTGATGCTATTCTCTCTAACAACACTTGTGCTCAGCAAGCTGTCATAGAAGTCATAAACAATAGCTGCTTTGTCAGCAGGGTTAGTGAAAATCTGATTTCCTGATACTATCTTCTCAATGAAATTTTTTCTTTTTCGATGACGGGCATGTAGCTGAAAAAGCTTTGTATTGGCGTCGCCATCCTTGAGCCAATTAATCCTGGAACGCAAACGAGCGATCGTGCGTTTAAGGGAAGCCAACGCAAGGCAGTGTTTATTCATATTGTCTTTAAGCCAAATTTCTCGTGCATCAAGGGTCCGGCTGTCCTGTGCAATCTCAAACTGATGAAGAATTTCCCTGTCTAGGACAAGTTGGAAGTTTATATGTCCGGCCCTTTTGTCACTCCAGCTTTGCAACCCCTTAGAGACAGCCTTAAACTTGAGATCCAAGGTAATGAAAGGGCATGACCCCGCAGCAACGGTCTGCTTGTAGTACATGGATGGACACACTACGTCAAAATCGATTTTGCGCAGCGTTGCAAAAAAGCCCTCCGTGGTGGACAGTTTCTTCGCCCGCTGTGAAAAATCTCATGCTTTTCCGTGACGGTCTTTTTTCAATTTACCGTTGCGGGCATTTTTGTCCGCTGCGGTAAATTGATTTACCGCAGCGGGCATGTTAAGGCGTCCGTTACGGTAAATAAGTATTTACCGCAGCGGACATCTTAACATGTCCGCTGCGGTAAATCAATTTATCACAGCGGGCATCATATAAGGCCCGCCACGGTAAAGGCCGAGGCCCAATAGGCCCAGGGAAAGGCCCATAGTGGGTGCTGGTATAAATCTAGCACTTAGGGTTTGAGTCCACTCCCATAGTCCCATCCCTAGCCGCCGCCTCCACCCGCCTCCCACTCCCCACCTTGACTCACGACCCGCCACTCCCACTCCCTTCCTCCCTCTCCCACTCCCACTCCCTCTCTCTCTCCCTCACCGGCGTGGAGCAGAGCAGCAGAGCGGCGTAGCAGCGCGGCGCGCGGAGCAGCGGACGGCGGCGGCCGGGCGCGCAGAGCAGCGGGGCCCCGACGCGGGTCGCGCGGCGCGGGGCCATGGCGCTGCGTGCGGACAGCGGCGCGCGGGGCCTCCCTCTCTCTCTCCCTCTCACCTCTACCACGACCGCCAACCCGCTACCTCTCGCCTCTACCACGGCGGCGCGCTTCCTCCGTCCCATTGATATGAAAATTTTAAGGGATTTTACCTCTTTTAAAAAGTTTCATGTGTAGAAGATTGTAATTTTGGCATGCTAAAGACTAGAAACCATTACTAGTATTTTAAATGACCTCCATCCAGTTCAGAATAAATTCTATAGTCCACCAGTCCGGTGGTTTTTGCTGGAAAAGGTTATAAATATGTGTCATTTCTCATTGTAGCCATTCTGTTTGAACTTCAGAAGTGGGAAGGCATGTTGCATGGTAGGCTAAAAATTTATGAGTTAGGACATATAATTTGAGTTTTTTTATAACTTCCAATCATAACCAAAGCATTGATGGCAATTATATTGAATACCTTCTTGAATATAAGATATTGCTGGAGATTCATTAATTTTATTTATAAAGAAAGAAGAAACCATTTTAGCAAAAAACAAATGCGTGCGTGCGTGCGTGCGTGTGTGTGTGTGTGTGTGTGTGTGTGTGTGTGTGTGTGTGTGTGGTGTGTGTGTGTGTGTGTGTGTGATCTATTGCCAGATTTTGGTGACATATCTCAAGGTATTCAGCATGGGCGGCGGGAGGGGTATTCGTGAGTATTCCTTGGAATACACAAGATATGGTAAAGAAAACAAATATATGTATTATGTGTGACCTTATTTATCTTATAATGTTAAAGAAAATTACAAAGGCAAAGCAATTGATTTTAGACAAAAATGGCAGGAGACAAAAATTTGTGGTGCCATAGATACAAGGATCTTATTATAGCAGTCTTGATATATGTCTCGTGAAAATTGTGTTAACATAGTACCGAGGCAGCACATCACATGTTAAATTTGCCAAGTTCTTTGTTTTGAATGCAAGAATGCTAGAGTGCATGAGGCTTGACTTATATTATAGAGATCCCAGCAGTGCTTGGTTTGACAAACAACATATATAGACTACTTCATGTTAAAAACAAGACTTCAAGGGATATGCAACTTGATTTCTCATCTCTCTATCGGTCATATTTCCTTATTTCCAATGAGCAAGTACAAGATTTGTCAACATCTGACCCCATTTCATGATAAGGCAACAATAGTTTTTTGATATATTGGTCACAGAAGGCATGGCCACGGACGTGTGTGCAAGATGTCTGAAGTCTTCTCTGGTCCAGAAATATAGGTACTAGTACATAAAGTTCAGGCATCATAACAAAAACAAGGTGTTTTATGCACTTGAATACTACGGCTCCATGCAAGCTGTCTGAGAACCTTGTATATAGTCTTTTGCTTGTAGTACATGGATGGATAATGCAGTATGCATATGGAATGTATGAAACATGTATACGACTCATAGTTTAATTTATTTCAGCTTGGCACCAGCTTGAAATTACTACAAGATAATTGATAAGTGCTCTGAACCATTAATATATATATATATATATATATATATATATATATATATATATATATATATATATATATATATATATATATATATATATATATATATATATACTTTTATTTGATATGAAAATTTTATGTGATTTTACCTCTTTTAAAAAGTTTCATGTGTAGAGGATTGTAATGTTGTCATGCTGAAGACTAGAAATCATTACTAGTATTTTAAATGACCCCCATCTAGGTCAGAATTAATTCTACAGTCCGCCAGTCTGGTAGCTTTTGCTGGAAAAGGTTATAAATATGTGTCGTTTCTTCATTGTTGTCATTCTGTTTGAACTTCAGAAGTGGGAAGCCATGTTGCATGAAGGCTAAATATTTATGAGTTAGGACATATAATTTGAGTTTTTTTTATAACTTCCAATGATAACCAAAGCAGTGATGGCGATAATATTGAATACCTTCTTGAATATAAGCTATTGCTAGAAAGATCCATGACGATTCATTAATTCTATTTATATACAAAGAAGAAACCATTTTAGCACAAAACAAACAAAACAAACAAATATATATATATATATGTGTGTGTGTGTGTGTGTGTGTGTGTGTGTGTGTGTGCGTGTGTGCGTGTGTGTGTGTGTGTGTGATCTATTGCCAGATTTTGGTGACATCTCAAGGTATTCAGCATGGGCGGCGAGAGGAGTGTTCCTGAGTATTCCTTGGAATACCCTAGATTTGGTAAAGCAAACAAATATATGTAATATGTGTAACCTTATTTATCTTATAATGTTAAAGAAAATTACAAAGAAAAAGAAATAGGTTTCAGATAAAAATGGCAGGAGAGAAAATTTTGTGGTGCCCTAAATACAAGGATCTTATTATAGGAGTCTTGATATACATCTCAAGAAAATTGTGTAGACAGAGTACCGAGGCAACACATCACATGTTAACATTGCCAAGTTTTTTGTTTTGAATGCAAGAATGCTAGAGTGCATGAGGCTTGACTTATATTATAGAGATCCTAGCAGTTCTTGGTTTGACAAACAACATATAACATATATAGACTGCTTCATGTTAAAAACAAGACTTCAAGGGATATGTAGCTCGATTTTGCATCTCTCCATCGGTCATATTTGCTTATTTCCAATGAGCAAGTACATGATTTGTCAACATCTGACCCCATTTCATGATAAGGCAACAATAGTTTTTTGATATATTGGTCACAGAAGGCATGGCCAGGGACGGTGTGAGGATGTCTGAAGTCTTCTCTGGGCCAGAAATATAGGATATACATAAAATTTCAGGCATCATAACAAAATAAGATGTTTTATGCATTGATAATACCGCACATGCAAGCTATCTGAGAACCTTGTATATATTCTTACTTGTTCAATCTATAGTTAAAGAAGAGATTCTACAGTCCGCCAGTCTAGTAGATTTGCTAAAGGTTATAAATATGTGTCGTTTCCCATTGTTGTCATTTGTTTGAATTGAGAAGTGGGAAGGCATGTTACATGGTAGGCTAAAAATTTATGAGTTGGACATAGAATTTTGAAGTTTTTTATAACTTCCAAATGATAACTCAAAGCATTCATGCAATTTATTGAAAACCTTCTTGAATATAAGCTATTGCTACAAGAATCCTGAAGATTCATAAATTTTTTTATAAAGAAAGAAAACTATTTTAGGCAAAAACAAATGTGTGGTGTGTGTGTTGCGCGCGAGAGAGAGAGAGTTTTGGTGACAGTATCGCAAGGTATTCAACATGGGTGGCACAGGGGTATTCCTGGAGTATTCTTTGGAATACCAAATATTTGGTGAAGCAAACAAATATATATACATATTATATATATTATTGAGTTGAGCATATTTATCATATAATGTTATTGAAAAATACAAAGAAAGAAATAGGTTTAAGATAAAAATGGCAGGAGAGAAAATTTTGTGGTGCCCTAAATACCAAGGATCTATTATTAGGGTCTTGATTGCATCTCAAGAAAATTGTGTTGACAGAGTAGAGGATAACACATCACATGTTAACATTTCCAGTTGTTTGTTTTGAAGAAGAATGCTAAGTGCATGAGGCTTGACTTATATTATAGAGATCCCAGCAGTTCTTGGTTTGACAAAATCTATATAGACTGCTTCATGTTAACAAGACTTCAAGGGATATGTAGCTCGATTTTGATCTCTCATCGGTCAATTTGCTTATTTCCAATGAGCAAGTACATGATTTGTCAACATCTGAACCCATTTCATGATATGCGCGACAATGTATTTTGACTATTGTCACAGAAGGCTATGACCAGGGAAAGTGTGCAGGAATGTCTGAAGTTCTTCTTAGGCCAGAATAAGGTACAGTACATAAATTTCAGGCATCATAACCAAAAACAATGTTTATGCACTTGAATACTACGGACACCATGCAAGCTTATCTAGAACCTTGATATAGTCTTCTACTTGTATTCTAGTTCAGAAGAATTTTACAGTCCCCCAGTCTTAGTAGCTTTTGCTAAGGTTATAATATGTGTCGTTTCCTCATTGTTTGGCATTTGTTTGAACTTCAGAAGTGGGAAGGCATGTTGCAGGGTAGGCAAAAATTTATGAGTTAGGACATACAATTTGAGTTTTTTATAACTTCCAATGATAACCAAAGCATTCATTGCAATTATATTGAATACCTTCTTGAATATAAGCTAGTGCTCGAAAGATCCCTGAAGATTCATCAATTTTATTTATAAAGAAAGAAGAAACCATTTTAGCAGAAAACAAATGTGTGTGTGTGCGCGCGTGTGCGTGTGCGTGTGCGTGTGCGTGAGTGTGTGTGTGTGTGTGTGTGTGTGTGTGTGCGTGTGCGTGTGCGTGTGTGTGTGTGCCGCGCGCGTGTGTATGTAATTGCATAGTTACAAATCCTAGAGTTTAGTGGGGATTGTGATTCTGGAACTACATAGTTACAAATCCTAGAGCTTGGTGGGGATTGTTGGATTTATTTATGGGCCAGACCCATTTATTTATTCAATAAATCAATAATCGCTATGGGTGTGTAATTGTGTGCTTTACTGTTTGTACCGGGGAAGTCCTAGAGGCATGGCAGGCAGGAGAGCGGACGCGGCGTGACGTGTTACCTTTTTAGCTTCCAACAATTATGAGAAGAGTTGCATCTTTTCATTAATTAAGGGAGTTTCACCCCATCACGTCATGTGCATGCATGGTGGTCATGTGTGAGAGAATTTATTCTTTTCACTAATGGGAGGACTAATGGGAGGGAGTTACGGGAGTTTCTATTTTGGTTTGATGGCTGAATTCCTACGTACTCTCCCTCTCCCTCACACGCATGCCTCCATGCGCGCTCTGTCCCTCTGTCTCCCGCGCGCAGGAGACTACGCAGCCCCTTGGCCTCCCCTGCGGGGGATATATTCCCACCCTATTCCAACTCTAAACGGTTCTGAACAGAACGAAAATTCCAGACACTGTTCAGCTTCTAGTTGTATTCTCATCTCGTGAACCCGCGCGCACGGTGAAGCGAGAGGGCAGGTGCCTCCGGAGCCCTTGCCGTTCGAGACCTTGCACAAGGGATCCGCAATTAGGTTTTTGGGGAGCGTCTACGCAACTGCACAACGCCGCTGTCATTCGTTGCCGTCATCGCCGTCGTCGTCGCCATCCGTTGTCTTCTTCCCAGAGGAGACGCTCCCGCTGCCGTCAACATCGTCTTCTTCCTGGAGGTTGCTGCCGCTGTCGCGTTGTCTTCTTTCCGGTGACGCCGACATCTTCTTCCCGGTGACGCCGCTGTCATCTCCCTCCCGGTGATCGTCGTCGTCGTCTTCTTCCCGGTGGAGAGTACATCTTCTTCCTCTATGTTATGGTCACGGAGGATGGACAGGGATCGGGATCCTCGGATGTGTGAATGAGCGGGTATGAATGTTTCATTGTCTCTCTGTTTTCCGTCGTACAGTTCATGTTTGTTTCAGTAGTTCATTCATGTTGTTTTATCAATTGTCTGTTTTATGCTCTGCATCTCTATTTCAGTAGTACAGTTATGTTGTGTCATATGTTGCTGCGGATATGTTTCTGCAGTTCTGTTTCGTCGTTTCATATGCAGTCCAGTGATAGTTGTTGTTATGATATATATGTCATGCTTTTATGTTTTGCTATATATATCATGTTTACATGCTTTTGATATCAACATGTTTCATATGGTTATGAATACGGTTGATGTCATGATCTCAACTTTAAATAATCTTTTATATGTCATCATTATTATGATAATTTATGGAATTAAAATAACATGAAAATTGCCTAATATTCTAACAATCCAAAAACCTAATTATAGGCATTTTTCTGTCAGAGGTTTTGCTGCCGTTTTAAAGCCTGATCCGTTTGATGGTAAAAACTTCTTGATATGGAAAGCTAAGATGGAATTGTGGCTCACTGCAATGTCATGTTTTTATGCTGCTGAGGGCAAGCCTGATAATCATCCTCCTGCAGATGACGCTAGATTTAAGGCTGATGACAACCTCTTTCGAGGTGCACTGATTAGCGCACTTGATGTAAAATTCCAGAAAAGCTATATCATACTTCCCACGGGGAAAGAGCTGTGGGATGCACTTGTTGGAAAATTTGGAGTTACTGATGCTGGTAGCGAGTTGTACCTCATGGAGCAGCTGTATGACTACACGATGGTTGAGAACCGATCGGTAGTGGAACATGCTCATGAGTTTCAGGCACTAGCAAAGGAACTTGAACTTTTTACTTGTCCTTTACCTCACAAGTTTGTGACTGGCGGTATAATCGCCAAGTTACCACCTTCTTGGAAGGACTTTGGCACCTCCCTCAAACATAAGAGACAAGAGTTCAATGTGGAAGAGCTCATTGGTACTCTTGATGTTGAGGAGAGAGCTAGAGCAAAGGACAATGGAAAAGGTGTTGAGAACTCTACTGCAAATGTTGTGCAGAAGAGAAACTCTAATTTCTGCAAGTTCAATAAAAAGAAGAAAAACCAGAACAAACAATAGAACACCCCAAAACCTGTTCAAACAACACAGTTTAAAAAGAACAACAACAACAAGAAGAAGAAGAAGAAGAAGAGAAATGGAGGCTGCTATGTGTGTGGCAGTGAACAACATTGGGCAAGTGAGTGCCCAGGTCGCAAGTTCAAATAAGAAAAGAAAACAACTAATGTTGTTATAATGTTGTTATTGCTGATACTGAAGGAGGAACATCTGGGTATGGTAATTCTTTACCATTTGTTCTTTCAGTATGTAATTCACCAGAGTGGTGGATGGACAGTGGTGCAAATATACATGTGTGTGCTGATGTTTCTTTGTTCTCCACTTACTAGGTCGGGAGGTCTGGCGCCTTGTTGATGGGAAATGGATCGTGTGCTCAAGTTCTTGGTGTTGGTACGGTCATTCTAAAGTTTACTTCGGGAAAGACGGTGCCATTGAAGAGCGTGCAGCATGTTCCATCCATCAAGAAGAATCTTGTTAGTGCGTCTATGCTATGTCGAGATGGCTACAAAGTTGTACTTGAGTCGAATAAATGTGTTGTATCGAAACATGGTATTTTTGTGGGTAAACGATATGATTGCGAAGGTCTGTTCCGCTTATCTTTGTGTCGGTGTCTAAAATGGCGGGATCTAGACGGCCAACGAGTAAATTTCTAAGCGTGTCGGAGTTCGGATGGTTACGCTCGGAGAACACAGAGGTTTATACTGGTTCGGGCACGAACACCCTACGTCCAGTGTGCTACGGGGTCGTATTACCGAGCGTGGAGAGCTCATAGAGGGGAGCTACAAGCTTTGGTGAGAGAGGGAAGCGCCTTCCCAGGTCTCGTGCGTATGAGGTTCTTAGTTCTGGTGTATGCTCGCGTGTGTGCGAGTTTGAGTGTTTGTGAATGAATGTTGGGATGTCGAGAGAGCGTGATTGGGGGTCCATTCTCTCCCTTTATATGTAGGGAGAGATGGAGGAGTACAGTAGAGAGAGGGGGAGTGAACGTGGGCCCGACTTGGGCTTCTGCCGAGGGGGAGCTTTGTCCTCATTCTGTCTTCCTTCTTGAGGAAGATTGCGCCAGTAGACACATGTCCGAGTCCTGTTCGTCCTTGTTGCGCTGTAGCCATGCGTATTGTGACCGGGGACTCCGTTGTTCCCTTACCTAGGCATGGGCTGGGGCTGGTCGCACAGGACCGGGTACCCCCGCATTCCGTCATACAGAGCTGATGACGCCCTAATCCCTGTTGAAGTGTTCATTGAAGGCATGGCGCGGATGTAGTGTGCAGAAGTCGTCGGTTAGGCAGCACAGAACCTTGTACCGCAGGGTGAACAGAGGTTGGCATGGTGACTCATGCCTTGAACCCCATCCCTGAGGACGGAGGGTACTGTGGACCTTTTGACTATATGGGCTAGGGCGTCCCAAGTTGTTGAAGGCGGTGAGATCTCCGAGGGCGAGGAATGTCACGGGTGACGTCTCTGTGGCTCGGACGGGACAGAAGAGCCTCCGAAGGTTGATGACGTCACGGATGATGCCACCTTGGCTCGGGCGAGGCGGAAGAGCCCCCGAGGGTTGATGATGTCACAGATGATGCCACCTTGGCTCGGGCGAGGCAGAAGAGCCCCCGAGGGTTGATGACGCCACGTATGACGCCCACTTGGCTCGGGCGAATCGGAAGAGCCCCCGAGGGTTGATGACATCACGGATGACGCCCTCTTGGCTCGGGTGAATCGGAAGAGCCCCCGAGGGTTGATGACGTCACAGATGACGCCCTCTTGGCTCGGGCGAGGCGGAAGAGCCCCCGATGGTGATTTTGTTTTTGTGGAGTCTGGTAAATTGGGTACCCTATTTCTAGGTATCCGACACTTTGCATGATGTGTCTAATAAGATGGTGAATTCTGTTGATATTTCTGATGAGTCGGATTTATGGCATTCATGCTTTTGTCATGCAAATTTTGGCTGTCTCATGCGGTTAGCAAATATGAATTTAATTCCTAAATTTAACTTGGTCAAAAAGTCTAAGTGCCATGTTTGTGTTGAATCAGAACAACCCCGCAAGCCCCACAAGGCAGCTGAGGCGAGGAATTTGGCACCTCTAGAACTTGTTCATTTTGATCTGTGTGAGATGAATGGAATTTTGACTAAAGGCGGTAAAAGATACGTTCTCACTTTTATAGATGACTCTTCAAGATTTTGTTATGTGTGTCTATTAAAAACAAAAGATGAAGCATTTAATTATTTTAAGGCCTATAAATCTGAAGTTGAGAACCAACTTGAAAGGAAAATAAAACGGTTAAGGTCCGATCAAGGTGGAGAATATTTCTCTAATGTGTTCGATGAGTTTTGCATGGAGCATGGTATTGATCATGAGAGGACACCGCCGTTCTCACCACAATCCAATGGGATTGCCGAACGGAAAAAACTACACTCTAACAGACTTGGTGAATGCCATGTTGAGTACAGCGGGATTATCCAAGGAATGGTGGGGTGAGGCGATATTGACAGCATGTCATGTCCTGAATAGAGTTCCAATAAAGAACAAAGAGATCACACCATTCGAGGAATGGGAAAAGAGGAGATTAAATCTCTCATATTTACGCACTTGGGGATGCTTGGCAAAAGTGAATGTGCTAATCAACAAGAAGCGTAAACTTGGGCCTAAAACTGTTGACTGTGTACTTCTTGTGCGAACACATGGTGGATAAGTACCCATGTAGTTCAGTTTTGTGATGAGTGATTGCCCAACACTTGAGCGGTTCAGTTTGAGTGGTTTATTCTAACCCTTTGCGAAAGAAAATGTGTGCCTGTCTATCGGCTTGTGGTGTGCAGGTGTTATGCCTAGTGACAACGGTCAATGGCATGGAGAAGGTCGAGTAGAGGCTTGCCGTGCCGATGGACTGAGAGCGGTGAAGGGCAGAAGCGGGGCTCGGACTGAGGGACCATGGACGCCGGCGGACTAGCTGTGGTGGCTAGTACTTGGCACCGGCAAGTGCGAGAAGACATTGATGTAGACTGAGTCGACCGAGTCAAGACGGTGGACGAGCGGGTCGAGCGGAGGCTCATGGGACTCGGAGTCCGACCAGGCGAAGACAAGGTGGCTCGAGTCGAGCGATTTGGTGGTTTGGGACACAAAACCATCCGAGGACGGTTTCCGAGTTTGGGCCTCAAAACTCGGGGTTCGGTAGTTGAGCCCAAAGCTACCGGTGGCGTGTTTCCTGGGTTTGGGCCTCAAAACCTAGGCCGAGCTTCCGAGGAAGCGGGGATGGCAGGTGGCGGAATCCTGGAGGTTGCGTCAAGGCGACGAGAACTCCTGGCAGGAAGCGGGGCCGTCCATTCAAAATGAGGGAGATATTTTCCGGAGCTTGGACTGCAATGCCTAGGCTAGGTAGTTCACTCAATGTATCTAGGGGGGTCCTTGGGAAATAGCCAAAGCCCGATAAGTAGGGGGTGAAGGGGTATCCCTCATCCCATCTCTTGAACCCTAATCATTTGCCCCAGCTCTCTCTCTCTCTACCCTCTCTCTAGTTCATGAGATCCCTAGGTTGATTTCACCAACCTCTGTAAGAACTTGAGTTTGTTGCGAGGAATCGGAGGGCGTAACCTCCGTAAGCGATGGTGGCTTCGATTTCTTGATTGTGTCCCCGTTTTGCTTGTGTTCTTCGCGTTTTGCTTTTGCTCCCTCTTTTTCCCGTGATGATTTCTCTTTGTAGGGAGTAGCTCTTGCAAATCCGTTTGAACCAAGTTGTTCGTATTTGTGAGGAGCATCTTTGCACTAAAGGAATTCCTCTCAAACCTCCCGAGTGCGTAGATCGGGCGATTTCTTTGTCTGGTTCTTCATTCTTGAGTTTCCCCCAAATCTCTCCTCCTCCCTTTGCTCTAAGCCAAATTGAGCGATGATTTCTTCGGGATAGCTCCCCAACTGCACTAGGATCATGCCTACAAAGTTTGGTTGCAGTTGGTGATCATTTGGTTGGGTTTTGGGAAGATTTGGCGGAGTGAAAACCGTTTTCGCGGGTTTCAGAGTTTCTGCTCGAGAGCGTCGGACCAAGCGTCGGACGACTTTCCCTTAGCTCTGGACCATAGCAAGTGGTCCGGTGGTCTTCACCAGTGAACATGTCAAGCAGCGAAGGGCGTCGGACCACCCTCCGAACCACTCGCTTTTGAGGCTCCGGACCATTTATAAGTGGTCCGGTGGTCTTTGACCAGTTAGTCAACTACGCGTTGGACCACTCGCTTTAGTCCGACGGTGTAGTCTGACGGTCTAGTCCGGAGCAGGGTTGCTTACTATGTGATTTTGGCTGAGGCGAGAAAGAGCTCCGGACCTTTGTGCCTTGGTCCGAAGGTACCACCGGACTAGTTCGGAGCAGGTTGTCCGGAGCTAGGGTGCGTACTGTGTTGGTTTGAGGTTTGCTGAAGAAGCGTCGGACCAAGGCTCCGGACCTTGTGCTATGGTCTAGAGGTCCTGACCAAGTGGTCTGACGGTCACTGTTTTCACCCGTTTTGCCTAGGTTCTTGCCTCTTTTCCCTGGGGTTGAGAACCTGCGTTTTGGGGTTTCCGGCAAGTTTCTCTCCACTGCCGGTGAGCTCTCATTTCTCCGTTTTCGTCTGAATCCCTGCAACTGTGTTTGGTTTTTGGGAAGAGTGGCCCGAACATTTCGAGAGAAATTTGAGGCTCCCATTCACCCCCCCCTCTGGTCGCCGTTCTCGGTCCTTCATCTTGGTTATTCCATTCACAGCACTGGATATAGGTTCTTAATTATAAAATCTGATGTGCCTGATATGTATGTTGATACTATCATGGAATCAAGAGATGCTACATTTTTTGAGAATGAGTTTCCCATGAAAAATACACATAGTGAAATAATTCATGAGACTATAATTTCCCATGAGCAAGAACTGTCTATTTCTATAGATCATGCTAATGATTCTCATGTGCACATCCCTAAGGAGGATGACACTATAGTCACTCGAAAGAGCAAGAGACCGAGGGTTGCAAAATCCTTTGGTAATGACTTTATAGTGGAAGACAATCCAACCACCATTAGAGAGGCATATTCCTATCCTGATGCTGACTTATGGAAGGAAGCAGTAAGGAGTGAGATGGATTCTATTATGTCTAATGGAACATGGGAGGTCGTTGACCGTCCATATGGTTGTCAACCCATAGGCTGCAAATGGGTTTTCAAGAAAAAGCTTAGGCCTGATGGTACTATTGAGAGGTACAAGGCAAGGCTTGTGGCCAAAGGATATACCCAGAAAGAGGGTGAAGATTTCTTTGACACCTATTCACAAGTGTCTTGATTGACTACAATTCGTACATTGATTGTCGTGGCAACCTCATATGGTCTTATCATTCATCAGATGGATGTAAAGACAACTTTCCTAAATGGAGACTTAGATGAGGAGATCTATATGGATCAGCCTAACGAGTTCATTGCGGATGGCCAAGAGAACAAGGTGTGCAGGCTGTTAAAGTTATTGTATGGCCTAAAACAAGCACCTAAGCAATGACATGAAAAGTTTGATAATACTCTCACAGCTGCTGGATTTGCAGTGAATGAGTCTGACATGTGTGTGTATTATCGATATGGTGGGGGTGAGGCTGTTATACTGTGCCTCTATGTTGATGACATCTTGATCTTCAGATCCAATCTCAATGTGATTGAGGAAGTAAAGGCTCTTTTGTCGAGCAATTTTGAAATGAAAGATTTGGGAGAAGCTGATGTGATTATGAACATCAAGCTTATCAGAGAAGGTGATGGTGGGGTAACTTTGTTATAGTCCCATTATGTAGAAAAGGTGTTAAGTCGCTTTGGGTTTAGTGACTGTGACCCTACTCCCACGCCTTATGACCCTAGTGTGCTATTGAGGAAAAATCGAAGAATAGCAAGGGATCAATTAACATTGCGAACACATGGTGGATAAGTACCCATGTATGTTAGCTTTGATGATGAGTGATCGTCCAACACGTGAGTGTTTCAGTTTGAGTGACTTGACCTAACCTCTGCGAAAGCAGAAACTTGTGCTTGTCTATCGGCTTGTGGTGTGCAGGTGCTATGCCTAGTGACAGTGGTCAATGGCGTGGAGAAGGTCGAGTAGAGGCTTGTCGTGCTGATGGACTGAGAGTGGTGAAGGGCGGAAGTGGGGCTCGGACTAAGGGACCATGGGCGCCAGCGGACTAGCTGTGGTAGCTAGTACTTGGCACCGGCGAGTGCGAGAAGACATGGAGGTAGACCGAGTTGACCAAGTCAAGAAGGTGGACGTGTGAGTCGAGCGGAGGCTCAGGGGACTCGGAGTCCGACCGGGCGAAGACAGGGTGGCTTGCGTCAAGTGGTTTGGTGGTTTGGGCCTCAAAACCATCTGCGTCGGTTTCCGAGTTTGGGCCGCAAAACTCGGGGTTCGGTAGTTGAGCCCAAAGCTACCGGTGGCGGGTTTCCTGGGTTTGTGCCTCAAAACCTAGGTGGAGCTTCCGAGGAAGCGGGGATGGCATGTGGCGGAATCCTGGAGGTTGCGTCATGGCGACGGCAACTCCCGGTAGGAAGCGGGGTCGTCCATTCAAGATGCGGGAGATATTTTCCAGAGCTTGGATTGCAATGCTTAGGCTAGGTAGTTCACTCAATGTATCTATCGGGGTCTTTGGGAAATAGCCAAAGCCCGATAAGTAGGGGGTGAAGGGGTATCCCTCATCCTATCTCTGGAACCCTAATCACTTGCCCCTCTCTCTCTCTAGTTTATGAGATCCCTAGGTTGTTTCTACCAACCTTGGTAAGAACTTGAGTTTGTCGCGAGGAATCAGAGGTCGTAACCGCCGTAAGCCATGGTGGCTTCGATTTCGTGATTGTGTCCCGGTTTTGCTTGTGTTCTTCGTGTTATGCTTTTGCTCCCTCTTTTCCCGAGATGATTTCTCTTTGTAGGGAGTAGCTCATGCAAATCCGTTTGAACCAAGTTGTGCGTAATCGTGAGGAGCTTCTTTGCACCGAAGGAATTCTCCTCAAACCTCACGAGTACGTAGATCAGGCGTTTTCCTTGTGGAGTTCTTCGTTCTTAAGCTTTTCCCCAAATCTCTTTCCTCCCTTTGCTCTAAGCGAAATTGAGCGATGATTTCTTCGGGATAGCTACCCAACTGCACTAGGATCTTGCCTACAAAGTTTGGTTGCAGTTGGTGATCATTTGGTTGAGTTTTGGGAAGATTTGGCGGAGTGGAAACAATTTTTGCGGGCTTCAGCTTTTCTGTTTGTGAGCGTCGGACCACCCTCCGGAGCACCCAGCCTGTGAGCACTGGACCATTGCAAGTAGTCCGGTGGCTCTACTGAGGGTTTCACTCACACGTTGGACCAGGCTCATTAGTCCGACGGTGAGCGTCGGACGAGGTGTCCGGAGGTAGGGTGCTTTCTGTGGTTTTTGCTCTGTGGCGAGTGTGTGCACCGGACCACTTCCCATAGTCCAATGGTGAGCATCGGACTAGTTGTCCGGAGCCTAGGAACTCACTGGTTGTCTTCTGTGTGAGCACCGGACTTCCAAAAGTGAGTGTCGGACTAGTCCGGAGCTAGGGTGCTCACTGTATCGGCCTGTCCTAGTGGGTGAAGGCGTCGGACCTGAGCTCCGGACTACTTACTATAGTCTGGTGGCTTAGTCCCATCTGGTCCGGAGCTCCCTGTTGGTTGCTGTTTTCTCCCGTTTTTCCTAGGTTCTTGCCGCTTTTCCCTAGGGGTTGAGAACCTGTGTTTTGGGGTTTCCGGTGATTTCGAGAGAAATTTGGGAAGAGTGGGTTTGGTTTTTGGGAAGAGTGGCCCGAACATTTCGAGAGAAATTTGAGGCTCCCATTCACCCCCCCCCCCTCTGGTTGCCGTTCTCGGTACTTCAATTGGTATCAGAGCCGGTTAAGGATCATTCCACCTTACACAGTTCTTGATCTGCGAAGGCGACATGGAGCGAGGTGCTAGTAAACTTCCCTACTTCGATGGAACCAACTTTTCCTATTGGAACGTGCGCATGTCGGCTTACCTCCAAGGGCTTGACACAAAGTTTTTGGAGATTTGTGAGAATGAGAACTACGTGGTTCTTGAGCCTCGGATCACCGATGCCCAGATTACGCAGCATGCGTCAAACGCAAGAGCCCGTAGCATTCTCTTCTCTTGTCTGTCTCTTCCAGAGTTTGAGCGGATTTCAAGTCTCACTACGGCACAGGAGATCTGGCAAACACTCTTGAGATATCATGAGGGCAACCCTCAGATCAAGTCCAGACTCTTCGACACATACCGTAAGGAGTATGAGAACTTTGCTCAGTTGGCCGGTGAATCTATTGACGGGATGTTCACTCACTTCCAATCTATCGTCAACAAGATGCGTGCTAATCGAGCCAACCTGCCTTATGATGATCATGAGATGGCTATCAAGCTTTTGCATGCTCTTGATCGGAAGGTATGGGAGATGAAGGTGGCTGTGATTCAAGAGTCACCGAGCTATGATGCCCTGACCGTGGACGAGCTGTTCAGCAAGCTCAAGTCCTTGGAGATTGAATACCAGACCCCGGCCAAGCTTGAAAACCCGTCGAAACCCTCTATGGCATTGGTTTCTGGCCCCGGCGGTACGTATTCTTCCTCCTCTGACCCTTCACACTCTTTGTTCGCTTTGTCTTTGATTTTTGTGATAGAGGATCAAGTGGAGGCTCTTGGACATGATGAGTTGGCTTTGATCATCACCAAGTTCTCACGGTTTCACAACAACCATTTGAACCGTCGGCGTGGTGGCTCAGCCAAGGGGTGCTACCGTTGCGGTGATGAGGATCACATCATCGCAAACTACCCCAAGAAAGCTGTGGGTGACTTCACCAAGCGCAAGGACAAGCGCGAGCACCACTTCGAGAACAAGCACAAGCCCAAGGGTGGCTACCACTGAAGGTCCTCCAAGAAGGTGATCGACAAGGTGAAGGCCAAGCACCGAGCCTTCCTCGCCTCCCTCAGTGATATCGATGCCTCCTTCGACGGAGGTGCTTCCTCAAGCGATGATGAGTCGAAGGGAAAGGTTGAGGACAAGCTCAACGGCCTATGCTTCTACGTCGACGCCAAGCACGGTGGCTTTTGCACCATGGCGATTGAAGAAGGCAAGGTCGGCAAGCGCAAGGAAGGCCCCGACTACGACTACGACTCTGACACACCCGAGGTACCACCCACCGTCGAGTCCCTCTCTCTCGAGATTGAGTCTCTGAACGACACCTTGATGAGTCAGGAAGAGGAACGATTTCAAGGCTAAGTATCTTAGCACGCTGCATGAGCTAGAGTTTGCTAAGGCGTCAGTGGTGGTTACCGAGGAGGTAGAGTGTGATGCTTGTGCCATCCACATGTCTAGTCTTGTCACTCTCCAGGACAAGTGTGGCACTCTACTTGAGGAGGTCAGTGAGCTGAAGGCTAGGCCTAGCTTACTTGGTGCGTGCAAGTCTTGCTTAGGCTTGCGTTCTGAGCTGGCACAAAGAGAAGCTAGGATTGCTATGCTAGAGAAGGTCAGCTCAGATAGCACTAGAGAGTTGGATCGCTTTGAGGCTTTGGAGCTTGAGATCGCGTCGTGCAGACACAACAAGATGCGTACCGAGGAAGATGCTTAGCCAATGCAAAAGGGCTGGCAGCACGGGAGTAGGCTTTGCTATAGGTGCGAAGGACGATAGCATGTTCGGTAAGATCGGTGAGTGCAGTGGTTTGAGTGAGAATGAGAAACCCACCAGAACTCCCAAGCTTACCAATATCACTCCACCTAAGCCTACCAACCCCTCTGAGTTTCCTGTGAGAGATGGTGTGTTTGAAGAGCCACCCAAAACCACTCCACAGAAGCAAGTGTGGATTGCAAAAACAAACCATCTTCGCAACCCACTTGACACACTACCAAACATCTCTAGTGATCCCCTTCCTAAGAAAGCTAGAGCCACCCAACCCAACAAGAGAGTGCCTACCAAAAGTGTGGTGAGGTACCATTGTGAGTATTGTGAGCGGGATGGGCACTTGGCTGAGTTTTTCTTTAGGAGGAAGAGAGATGATCGGAGGCAGGTTGAGTTGAACCAACCACGAGTTGGGGTGCGTGAACCAGAAGTTCAGAGGTGCACTTCCAGGCCTAGACCACGCGGTGCTGGGCCTCAGGAGGTGAGACCACGCGGTGGTCGTGCCCGGCGGGGTACCGGTCGTGACCCATATGACTACAGGCCTTGTGGTGGTGGCTTTACTCCACCCTTCTTTAGCAGACCACGTTTTCCCTATCGTAGTGATCGCTATCCTCCCATGGGACAGGAGATGTTTGGTTTTTCTCCTAACCCATTCTTTGGGCAAATGGGACAACACTAGTATCCTTCAAGTTTACTAACCCCATTGTTGCGCCGTTTGCTCACCCTATGTCTTTTTATTGATGTAGGAACGAGGACTGGAGGAGACTTGGCTTGTGGACTCCAGATGCTCACGCCATATGACCGGAAGTGCCAAGTGGTTCTCCAGCCTCAACCCCGTGCACCACACCGAGTATATCACATTCGGGGACAAGAGTAAAGGTAAGGTTGTCTCCCGAGGGTCGATCCGAGTGAACTCTTCTTTTTACCTCAAGGATGTTGCTTTGCTTGCGAATTTGCATTTTAACCTTCTTTCGGTTTCGCAACTCCTTGATGACGGTTTTGAAGTGAGTTTCAAGCCTAATCTCTCTTGGATTTTGGACTCTCGTGGTGAGCTTGTTTTCTGGATTTTACCTTTCGGGAAGGTTTTTCGTGCGGATTTTTATATCTCTTCCGGACCTTCTCGTTGTCTTCTTGCCGGTTCTTCTTCCGAGCTTTGGAAGTGGCATAGGAGATTGGGACACTTGAGTTTTGACTTGCTTGCAAGGCTTAGCTCAATGGACCTTATCCAAGGATTGCCAAAGCTGAAATTCGAGAAGGATTTGGTTTGCCATCCTTGCAGGCATGGCAAGATGGTTGCCGCTTGCCATCCTCCTGTGACAGAGATCATGACCACTCGACCCGGCGAGCTCTTACACATGGACGCAGTTGGTCCAGCTCGGGTCAGGTCGGAAGGAGGGAAGCGGTATGTGGTTGTAGTCGTTGATGACTACTCGAGGTACTCTTGGGTGTTCTTTTTGGAGAGTAAGGATGAGGCTTTTCCACTTGTTCGAGATCTGATTTTGAGATTGCAAAATGAGATACCTAAGAATGCCATGAGAGCTATCCGTAGTGACAATGGCACAGAATTCAAGAATGCTCACTTTGCAACTCTTTGCTCTTCTTTGGGTCTCGATAACCAGTTTTCCTCACCTCACACTCCCCAGCAGAACGGTGTTGTTGAGCTCAAGAATCGGACCCTTGTTGAGATGGCTAGGACGATGCTCGATGAGCATAGGACTCCTAGGCGGTTTTGGGCCGAGGCACTCAGTTCTGCTTGCTATGTTTCCAATCGCATTTTTCTCTGGGCTTTCAAGAAGAAGACTTCTTATGAGTTGCGATTTGGGAGACCACCCAAGGTAAGTCACCTACGGGTGTTTGGGTGCAGGTGCTTCATCCTCAAAAAGGGCGGTAAGTTGGACAAATTTGAATCACGGTCTTCTGACGGTATCTTTCTTGGTTATTCTACTCACTCTCGTGCTTATCGTGCACTTAACCTTGAGACTAACCGAGTGATGGAGACTTGTGAGATTACCTTCGATGAGACTATGCCCTGTGTTTCCACTGCTTTTGAGCTTGCAGGTGAGCGGACTCCACCGGCTACGCCCGTCGACCCTGCGACGTCCACTTTGGCTCACGGTCCCGACCCGACTACTTCCTCTACATGGGGGTCGTTCGAGCAGCTTCCTCAGACGGTGCATGCTGGACCTGAGGGAGCTCCAGCTGCTGTTGAGGGGGAGGCCACGTCGTCCAGGCAGGCACCCCGTCACATCCAGTGGTAGCACCCGCCGGAGAACATCATCGGTGACATTGACCGTCGAGTCACGCGATCCAGGTCCTATATCTCTCACTTTGTTCATTCGGCTTTTGTCGCTTCTTTTGAGCCCCGAGATGTTGGACACGCTTTGATGGATCCGGATTAGGTTAATGTCATGCATGAGGAGTTAGAAAACTTTGAGCGAAACCGTGTTTGGGTCTTAGTTCCTCCACCACCTAGTTGCCACCCTATAGGTACCAAATGGGTTTTCAAAAACAAACAAAGTGAGGATGGGGTGGTAGTGCGCAACAAGGCTAGGTCGGTAGCTCAAGGCTTTTGTCAAAAGGAGGGAATAGACTATGAGGAAACCTTTGCTCCCGTAGCTCGTTTAGAAGCCCTTAGAATCCTTCTAGCTTTTGCGGCTTCTAAGGGTTTTAAACTTTTTCAAATGGGCGTTAAAAGTGCTTTCTTAAACGACTACATAAAGGAGGAAGTTTATGTTAAACAACCTCCCGGTTTCAAAAATCCCAAGTTTCCAAACCATGTTTTTAAACATCACAAAGCTTTGTATGTTTTGAAACAAGCACCTAGAGCATGGTATGATAGGCTAAAAACCTTTTTGCTTGCTAAGGGTTTTAAAATGGGATCGGTAGATAAGACGTTGTTTCTCCTCAAGCAAGGCAAAGACACTCTCCTTGTCCAAATATATGTGGATGATATCATCTTTGGTGGTTCTTCTCATGCTCTTGTTGCCAAGTTTGCAGATCTTATGAGCAGGGAATTTGAGATGAGCATGATGGGAGAGTTGACTTTCTTTCTCGGGTTGCAAATCAAGCAAACCCGAGAAGGGACGTTCGTGCACCAAGGCATGTACACGAAGGATATCTTGAAGAAGTTTGACATGGGTGAGGCAAAACCTCTTTCGACGCCCATGTCAACTATGACTGCCTTGGATGTGGACGAGGAAGGAGAGGCGGTGGACCAGACGGAGTACCGTAGCATGATCGGGTCGCTTCTGTACCTGACGGCGACCCGGCCGGACATTCAGTTCGTCGTCTGCCTGTGTGCTCGCTTTCAGGCGTCCCCACGGACTTCGCACAAGCAGGCAGTGAAACACATCATGAGGTACTTGCACTTCACTCCCTAATTTGGTCTTTGGTTCTCCACCCCTTCCTCTCTTGTGCTTTGCGGTTATTCTGACGCCGACTTTGCCGGTTGCCGACTTGATCGGAAGTCCACTTTTGGGACTTGCCAGTTTCTTGGGTCTTCTTTGGTTTCTTGGTCTTCTCGCAAGCAGTCTAGCGTGGCACAGTCGACGTGCGAAGCTGAGTACGTTGTCGCGGCTAGCTGTTGCCCGTAGTTGATTTTGATGATTGCCACTTTGAGAGATTTCGGTCTTGAGCTTACTAAGGTGCCTCTGTTGTGTGATAGCACGAGTGCAATTAGTGTGGCCAAAAATCCCGTGCTTCATTCAAAGACCAAGCACATTGAGGTACGCTTTCATTTCTTGTGAGATCATTACGAGAAGGACGACATTGACCTCCGGCATGTCGAGACCCAAAACCAGCTTGCGGATATTCTCACAAAGCCTTTGGATCAAGCTGCGTTTTCTCGCCTTCGGGGCGAGTTGGGTGTTTGCTTTCCTTTTTAGAGGAGGAAAGTTTTGTGTATCATAGTTCTTTTTGGTTCTTTTGTCTTTTCTTTGTCCTTCTTCTCAATTGGTGTCTTGTTAGTGTTAGTTGGTGTCATTGCACTGTGCATCTCATTTGCATTTGTGACATAGTTCCTTTCAAGCTTCATACTTATAGACGATATAATGAATCTATGCTCTGTTTGAGGTGCTTTATGTGTCTATGATGTTGCCTAACTTAGACTCTTTTTGATCTATATGATATGCTATAGAGCTAAGTTAGAAAAGCTTTAAAACTGAATTTAAATTCCCCATGTCACCTCTGAAATGGCACTAGCATGTGTAGGCTTTTGAAGATCCTTCTTGGTTGTCTTGTATATAGCTTGTAACCATCTTCATTGTTTCATTCACTACCTTTGAGCACCATGATTAATATCTAAAATAAAATTGCTCTCTATTTTGTGAATTGGAAAGATCGAGTTGGGTCTGCATTGTGAGCACTTCACCGTGCGTTCGAGATTGCTTCCCATATGGGTCCATACTTGAGCGGTGTCGTGTATGACCAAAACCGGTGTGTCAAGTCCTTTGACTTCGCCCGGTTGGTAAGCAGTGGCATCACTTTGCTTACAACCACTCGCATACAACTTAAATGTGCCTAAAACTTAAAATTGGCTGCAAAACTCTAAAATTTGGAAAATTCATTCGTTTGGGTCATTGGCTTGTTGTATGAACTTTGCTAGGGATAGTTCTACTTGCTATACATGGCATTTCTTTGAGATAGATCCTATCTTGTTTGCCATGTTTAGTTGTCTCTAGGAGGTGATACCCTTTCTCTGCTCTCACATGATATGCTCTCTAAAATAGCGTCTAAAGTGATCTTAAGCTCAACTTGAGTCTTTGTTGGGCACGTAGAGCTTTTCCTATTCTCACAGGATCACATCACTTAGAGCATCTATTCATTGTCTTAGATCTAAGTATGAAGCTTTTGCACTCATTTTGCATTTCATGGCATTTGTAGCCGGATCTTGAGTTGTTGATGTTTGATGAGCTACATGTGTCAACAAGGGGGAGATATGCGCATTTCATTCCATTTTCATCCATCTACTTCCAATGGGGAGAAAGAGTGCATCTCATTGGTTTCTTTGGTTTAGAGCTTCTTTGGTCAAGGGGGAGTTTTGTGTGCTTCTTTTGCCCTAAGGAGCTCATTTGGTATCTTGAGTGTGCTTTTTCCCAGGGGGAGCTTTTGCTAGATGTGTTGAGCCTTTGCCTCTTCTGGAGGGTCTAGCTTGACTTGTTGGCTCCGACAGGTTTCGATTGCTTCTTGAGCATTAGGGGACGTAAGTGGCTTCAATTGGTATTTTTTGAGCTCCCCTAGTGTTTAAATTGGAAGTCTGAGCTTTGAGAGTTGTGACTGGTTTCTTGGACTTGCTAGCGGTGTTGAGCCCGTTTCCTGCCTCTTCTTGAGGGCTAGCTTTGTTTTGCTTGGTTGCGTCGAGCCGTTGCCCATGTGCTTTTGTTTGGCATCTGTAACTGGCTTTGTCATGAGGTGTTTTTGAGGATGCTTTAATTGGTATCGTGTTTTCTTCTCTCAAGTGACCCCGTTTTGGCTTTTGTAGCTTTTTGGTCATTTGGAGAGCTCTACCGTGTGGCTCAAATTTGAAATGCACTTGTGTTGACAATGCACTCATCAAGGGGGAGATTGTGAACACATGGTGGATAAGTACCCATGTATGTTCAGCTTTGATGATGAGTGATCGTCCAACACGTGAGTGTTTCAGTTTGACTGGCTTAACCTAACCTCTGCGAAAGCAGAAACTTGTGCTTGTCTATCGGCTTGTGGTGTGTAGGTGCTATGCCTAGGGACAGTGGTTAATGGCGTGGAGAAGGTCGAGTAGAGGCTTGCCATGCCGATGGACTGAGAGTGGTGAAGGGTGGAAGTGGGGCTCAGACTGACGGACCATGGGCGCCGGTGGACTACCTGTGGTGGCTAGTACTTGGCACCGGCGAGTGCGAGAAGACATGGAGGTAGACCGAGTTGACCAAGTCAAGAAGGTGGACACGCGAGTCGAGCGGAGGCTTAGGGGACTCGGAGTCCGACCGGGCGAAGACAAGGCTGCTCACGTCGAGTGGTTTGGTGGTTTGGGCCTCAAAACCATCCGCGTCGGTTTCCAAGTTTGGGCCGCAAAACTCGGGGTTCGATAGTTGAGCCCAAAGCTACCGGCGGCGGGTTTCCTGGGTTTGGGCCTCAAAACCTAGGCGGAGCTTCCGAGGAAGCGGGGATGGCACGTGGCGGAATCCTGGAGGTTGCGTCGAGGCGACGGCAACTCCCGGCAGGAAGCGGGGCCGTCCATTCAAGATGCGGGAGATATTTTCCAGAGCTTGGACTGCAATGCTTAGGATAGGTAGTTCACTCAATGTATCTAGGGAGGGCTTTGGGAAATAGCCAAAGCCCGATAAGTAGGGGGTGAAGGGGTATCCCTCATCCTATCTCTTAAACCCTAATCACTTGCCCCTCTCTCTCTCTAGTTAATGAGATCCCTAGGTTGTTTCTACCAACCTTGGTAAGAACTTGAGTTTGTCGCGAGGAATCGGAGGCCGTAACCTCCGTAAGCCATGGTGGCTTCGATTTCGTGATTATGTCCCCGTTTTGCTTTTGTTCTTCGTGTTTTGCTTTTGCTCCCTCTTTTCCCGAGAGTAGCTCTTGCAAATCCGTTTGAACCAAGTTGTGCGTAATCGTGAGGAGCTGCTTTGCACCGAAGGAATTCTCCTCAAACCTCACGAGTGCGTAGATCGGGCGTTTTCCTTGCGGAGTTATTCGTTCTTGAGCTTTTCCCCAAATTTCTTTCCTCCCTTTGCTCTAAGCCAAATTGAGCGATGATTTCTTCGGGATAGCTCCCCAACTGCACTAGGTTCTTGCCTACAAAGTTTGGTTGCAGTTGGTGATCATTTGGTTGAGTTTTGGGAAGATTTGGCGGAGTGGAAACGATTTTCGCGGGCTTCAGCTTTTCTGTTCGTGATCGTCGGACCACCCTCTGGACCACCCAGCCTGTGAGCACCGGACCATTGCATGTAGTCTGGTGGCTCTGCTGAGGGTTTCACTCACGTGTCGGACCAGGCTCATTAGTCTGATGGTCAGCGTCGGACGAGGTGTCCGGAGGTAAGGTGCTTTCTGTTGTTTTTGCTCTGTGACAAGTGTGTGCACCGGACCACTTCCCATAGTCCGACGGTGACCGTCGGACTAGTTGTTCGGAGCCTAGGCACTCACTGGTTGTTTTCTATGTGAGCACCGGACTTCCAAAAGTGAGCATCGGACTAGTCCGGAGCCTCTGGTCCGGAGCTAGGGTGCTCACTGTATCGGCCTGTCCCAGTGGGTGAAGGCGTTGGACCTGAGCTCCGGACTACTTGCTATAGTCCGGTGGCTCAGTCCCATCTGGTCCGGAGCTCCCTGTTGGTTGCTGTTTTCTCCCGTTTTGCCTAGGTTCTTACCTCTTTTCCCTAGGGGTTGAGAACCTGTGTTTTGGGGTTTCCGGTGATTTTCCTCCACTGTCGATGATCTCTTGAGCACCCAGCAAATGGGTTTGGTTTTTGGGAAGAGTGGCTCAAACATTTCGAGAGAAATTTGAGGCTCCCATTCACACACCCCCCCCCCCTCTGATCGCCATTCTCGGTCCTTCAAACATACTCCCAAATTATTGGTTCTCTCATGTACCTTGTTAGTGCAACAAGGCCTGACATCTCATATGTTGTGAGCAAGCTGAGCCAGTTTGTGTCAAAGCCGAGAGATGATCATTGGAGTGCTCTCGAGAGAGTATTGCGCTATCTGAAAGGTACTATGACATATGGTATACATTATACTAGGAACCCCAGAGTGTTGGAAGGCTATTATGATGCCAACTGGATCTCTGATGCTCATGAGCTTTATGCCAGAAGTGGATATGTGTTATTGCTTGGAGGTGGCGCTGTTTCCTATAAGTCTTGCAAGCAGACTATCTTAACGAAGTCTACAATGGAAGCAGAACTCACAGCGTTAGACACTGCTGGGGCTGAGGCCGAGTGGCTACGTGATTTCCTATTGGATTTACCGGTGGTTGAAAAGTCAATTCCAGCTATTTCCATGAACTGTGATAACCAGACCGTGATTACAAAGGTTAACAGTTCGAGGAATAACATGAAGTCTACAAGGCATGTTAAAAGAAGATTAAAATCTGTCAGAAAGTTGAAAACCTCCGGAGTTATAACGGTGGACTATGTTCATACGTCGAATAATCTTGCAGATCAATTCACCAAGGAACTATCACGAAATGTGATAGAGGGTGCATCGAGAGAAATGGGTATGAGACCCATATGAAATCTACTATGGTGGTAACCTACTCTATGTGATCGGAGATCCCCTGAAGTAGAGTGGTGAAACAAGCTAGGAGTAGATGAGATGAAAGATCCCTTTCGTGACTCATTTCTGATGCACATCTTTCCTATCTGTTAGGCGGGATGGTATTTACCTTAATGTATTCCAAAGGTGAGATGTTGTCCTACAGAACATCTGATAAGGACTACACCTATATGAGTCAGACTACTCGTCATAGTCTATGGAATTTGGGTAATTCCTAAATACTCATGAATGGCACTAAAGTGTGACTTATATGTATCAAAACAGCGGGGATGCTTTTGCAGCCTAGTATAAGCAAAGGACTTGAGTGAATCTCACTTCACACAAAACTGTCAATTCAAGGCATAGTCCATTGTTCAGTTGTGACTGAGTGAAACTCTTGTTCTAGGTGGATGTTCAACTTAACCGTCTCCATCGAAAAACTGATATATCAAAGAATTGTGATTCTGGAACTATATAGTTACAAATCCTAGAGCTTGGTGGGGATTGTTGGATTTATTTATGGGTCAGACCCATTTATTTATTCAATAAATCAATAATCTCTATGAGTGTGTAATTGTGTGCTTTACTGTTTGTATCGGAGAAGTCCTAGGGGCGTGGCAGGCAGGAGAGCGGACGCGGCGTGACGTGTTACCTATTTAGCTTCTAACAATTATGAGAAGAGTTGCATCTTTTCATTAATTAAGGGAGTTTCACCGCATCACGTCACATGCATGCATGATGGTCATGTGTGAGAGAATTTATTCTTTTGACTAATGGGACGACTAATGGGAGGGAGTTACGGAAGTTTCTATTTTGGCTTGATGGCTTAATTCCTGCGTACTCTCCCTCTCCCTCACACACATGCCTCCATGCGCGCTCTGTCCCTCTGTCTCCCGCGCGCAGGAGACTGCGCAGCCCCTTGGCCTCCCCTGCGGGGGATATATTCCCACCCTATTCCAACTTTAAACGGTTCCGAACAGAACGAAAATTCTAGACACTGTTCAACTTCTAGTTGTATTCCCATCTCGTGAACCCGCGCGCACGGTGAAGCGAGAGGGCAGGTGCCTCCGGAGCCCTTGCCGTTCGAGACCTTGCACGAGGGATCCGCAATTAGGTTTTTGGGGAGCGTCTACGCTACTACACAACGCCGCCGTCGTTCGTTGCCGTCATCGCCGTCGTCGTCGCCATCCGTTGTCTTCTTCCCGGAGGAGACGCTCCCGCTGCCGTCAACATCGTCTTCTTGCTGGAGGTTGCTGCCACCGTTGCGTCGTCTTCTTCCCGGTGACGCCGCCATCTTCTTCCCGGTGACGCCGCTGTCATCTCCCTCCCGGTGATCGTCGTCGTCGTCTTTTTCCCGGTGGAGAGTACTCCTTCACATTATGGTCACGGAGGTTGGACAAGGATCGGGATCCTCGGATGTGCGAATGAGCGGGTATGAATGTTTCATCGTCTCTCTGTTTTCCGTCGTACAGTTCCTGTTTGTTTCAGTAGTTCATTCATGTTGTTTCATCAATTTCGCGAGTATGTTTCACCTGCTCTGTTATGTCGTATCATATGTTGTTCCTGTTAGTTTTATGCTCTGCATCTTTGTTTCAGTAGTACAGTTATGTTGTGTCATATGTTGCTGCGGATTATGTTGCTGCAGATATGTTTCTGCAGTTCTGTTTCGTCGTTTCATATGCACTCCAGTGATAGTTGTTGTTATGATATATATGTCATGCTTTTATGTTTTGCTATATATATCATGTTTACATGCTTTTGATATCAACATATTTCATATGGTTACGAATACGGTTGATGTCATGATCTCAACTTTAAATAATCTTTTATATGTCATCATCATTATGTTAATTTATGAAATTAAAATGACATGGAAATTACCTAAAATTCTAACAGGATACTCTTTTTTTAGGAAATAATAGGATAAGAGCATGTCCAAGAGATGTGCTAAATCATTTTGTAAAACTATATATAGTTAGTATTAGAAAAAAATCATCTCCAACAGATATGGTAAGTGATTGTGTAAAATAGCAAACAAGTCATCCCTGATTTTTGCTTGCCATAGAAAGCAAACGCCGGACGCTAGCTATCCAGAGAATTCGGTAGCGACTTGCTTGCCCGCGCGCCCACGATCCCTTCCCGCGCGCGCGGGGAAAATTCTTGCCGCGTCCTCCTCTCGGTTTCCCAGGTACTGTCTCGCCTCTTCATATCCTCCACCACCTCCACTCTCCTCATCCCCTCCGCCGCCGGCGTTCTCGCCGCCCACCACCGGAGGCACCATGTCGCAGCGACCAGGTGGAGAGGGCCGGCTATCCGAGCGCCGAGGAGATCTGAACTGTGGTGCCCTCTACTCCCTCCCCATTGTCCCGGCGTCAGGCGGATTGGAGGAGCAGGGGTCGGTGGTGCTGCCGTGGTTGGAGAATGCAGCGTATGCAGGCCAGCAACGAGTCCTTGCACCGAACGGTGTTGCTGCTGCATCGAACCATTTCCTGGACATGTACACCTGTAAGTCCAATCTGCAGTACAGAACTAATTGCCATCCTGATTAGCCCACAGTACTACTAGATTCTAATATGTATTAGTAATTGTTACAATCTTGATTTCCCCAATCCAGTCTTACATTGATTATGTATTGTTGAAACTCTTGAGTTTCATTCCTGACCATTCAATTTCATACTGTGGGAATACAAAAAAAATCTGGAGGATGGTTTGCACTTGGCCTTAGCTTCTCCTATTCTGAACTTGTATACCTAAATTCTATATGTTCTTGTATTCTCTTCTGAATTTTTATTCTGAAAGATTTTAGTTGCCTCTAGTTCACAACATATGGATTAATTAATGTTCTTGCATGAACTTTGTCATCTTTATTATTCTGTAAAGGGATGGTTCTGACGATGGCACCATCATATCTATATGTTGATGACATGGACAATATATCTGTACATACTGATAGGGGTAGTATCAGTGACATTCATTGTATCAATGAATTGGGATTTGTAAACCACCTTTGGTTCTGAATCCAGTGAGACAGTTGCAACTCTGTTTCAGTTAAGAATTACATCCCAATTATACTTTGGAATTGTACGGGGTCCATGCTTGATGCTTATTGCAATTAAATTGCAGTGAGGTGACTTGACAAAGTTCAATCATGGGCAGTCCATTTTCTGAACTTTACTGTAAAAATGTATCTCATGTAGTCTGAACTTTACTGTGAAAACAGTTCACGCATTTTCAGTATGTAGAAAAGGTTAGTTCAGTTTCAAGCAGCTTTGGTTTCCATCCCAAGAAAGTTCAGACTACTACTACTAGTGTTGTGGCATTGCTGGTTCAATGATGCGCATTGGCAGACGTAGGCCTGTACAGATCAATGTGAACTTGTGGCGTTCAAATTCAAAGCTACAAGCCTACAATAGTACATCTAAAATTTTTAAGAAAACTCTGTGTTTCTAACTAAAAAATGTGTGATCTTTTGTCATAGTAGTACATCTTTGAAACATCATATATGGCTGGTTATTTCAGCACATTTGGTACCACCTTGTTTAATATTGCAAGCACATTAGTGCCTTATCTGAAAGTAGCACATCTGGTACCACCTAGTTTAATAGTGCAAGCACATTGGTGTCTTTCCTGAAAGAATTTGTACTAACTCTGGACAATGCACCTTGTGTTTTATTCCTTGTGATTTGTTTTTACAGCCGAAATGGATTCAGGGAGATCTTTGACCGACATGATTATGGATGGTTTCACTCCAGCTGCAGTGTCTAACGATATCCCACTTCATAATGAAACACAAGCACACGATGAGGTCCCTGCTGCGGTCAAAGGAAATAAAAAAAAGGTCCAAAAATTTCACTGTTCAAGAGGACGAGATGTTGGTGTCAGCATGGCTAAATGTGAGTTTGGATCCTGTGAGAGGAGCCAATCAATCAAAAGAAACCTATTGGAAAAGAATACATGATTACTTTCATTCAAAAAAGGATTTTGAATCTGATCGCACACAAAGTTCTCTAATGAGTCGGTGGTCTAGTATACTACATGATTGCAACATATTTGCTGGTTGTGTTTCGAAGGTAGAGGCCCGAAATCAGAGTGGTGCATCTATTGATGACAAGGTTAGATGACCTACCTTCACATGCTAATTTCTTATATGTTTTAGCTGAATCTCATGTGTCATATTTGTTTTCCATTGCAGCAAGCAAATGCATTAACTATGTATAAGAACGACGACTCATTACACAGGACTTTCCAGTACATACATTGCTGGAAAATATTGAAAGACCATCCGAAGTGGACGAATAGGCGCCAACCAACTGGACCTCATAAACTAGTAAGCAAAAAACAAAAGACCACTGCTGATTCAACTCCAGCTATTGATGCATCAAACCCTATAACTGGTATTGTAGCTGAGACTGCAACCACGATAACCACAGTGCCGAGGCCTACGGGGACTAAGAAGGAAAAGTTGAAATTAAAGCAGCGTTCAAGCATTGAAGCTTTGGATTATTTATTGGCAAAAAAGAAAGAGATCGATGCTGAGAAGGAGTTGAAGAAAAAGGAGAGGGAGTTGAAGAAAGAGGAGAGGAAGTTGAAGAAACAAGAGATGTGCGAAAAAGCCCTTGCCTTGCATGAAGAAAGGATAAACCTTGACAAAAAAAAATGATTTTGAGCAGGATCAACAAGAAGAAAGAATTATAAATATTGATATGAGCACCATGTCAACTAGACAGCAACAGTTCTATGATGATAAACAGAAGAAAATACTTGCAAGACGTCTTGGAAATTAGTAGAACCATGATTTCAATTTTTTTAGATTTGGAAATAGTGTGACATGTTTAATTTTCTGAAACATTTTAGTTCACAGCATAGCAGATTGATTAATGTTCTTGCATGAACATTGTTATCTATATTATTCTGTAAAGGAGCTGCTTTTGACATTTGCACAAATTTAGTCAGCTACTATATTATGCATTGCAACCTGACTAGCGTTTTGTACCTTTGCATCTGAGGTTTTCTATATTTAACAAATGTATAGTTATGTTTTTAACAAATGAGTCCTGTCAGGCTATGGTGAGTGCCATTGTACATGCAACAGGGAAAAAATCATTCCCTGCATATCAGGCTATGGTGTTGTAGGCTTTCAAACAAAACATTCAGTCTTGCAATATAAATGAAAGACAAACTTGTCATAAAAAAATATGGCTTCAACTATTACAGTATCTAGTAAATCAAACAAATAACATAATGTCTTAGTGTTGTGATACTAAATGAAATTATCCAACAGTAATATTTGTATATAAATCTGGAAAATTATGCCACAAGTGCTCGATAAGGTCGGCTTGAAGATGTGTGTGTGTGTGTCTCCTTGTCCTTGATCTTCTTGTAATTCTGCATAAATGCATCAAACGCAGATGTAGAATCGTGTGATACAGTCACCTTTTCTCCCACATCATCATATCTGAAATATTTTTTATCAACTCCCTCGTCTTCAACAATCATATTGTGCATAATGATGCAAACCGTCATGACAAGTTGAATTGTATCCTCATCCCACACACGTGCCGGCGATCTAACAATGGCAAAGCGAGCTTGTAGAACTCCAAATGTTCGTTCGACATCCTTCCTACAAGTTTCTTGTGCTTTTGCAAAATATTTGTTCTTGTTACCCCGTGGCTCGGGTATGGTCTTCACGAATGTGGCCCAAGATAGATATATACCATCTGCTAGATAGTAACCCATAGTATAATCATTCCCATTGATGCTATAATTTACCTATGACTCTTGACCTTCAGCAAGCCTTGCAAATATAGGAGATCTGTGAAGAACATTTATATCATTGTGTGAACCTGGCATCCCAAAGAAAGCATGCCAAATCCAAAGATCTTTGCCAGCAACAGCTTCAAGAATAATTGTAGGCTCCTTTTTATGTCCTCTATACATACCTTGCCATGGATAAGGACAATTCTTCCAGGTCCAGTGCATACAATCAATAGAACCAAGCATGCCAGGAAAACCTCTACTCTCACCAATTGCAAGTAATCTGGTTGTATCATCCTCATTGGGCAACCTCAAGTATTCATGTCCAAATACCTGAACAACAGCATTGACAAACTTTCTAAGACTTTCTAAAGCAGTACTCTCCCCAATACGGATATAGTCATCCATAGCATCAGCTGCTACTCCATAAGCTAACATTCGGAATGCCGCCACCACCTTCTGCAAACAAGATAGTCCTAGGGTTACGGCTGCATTCCTCTTCTGTACGAAATAGTCGTCGTATTCCTCAATGGCCTTCATTATGCGTACAAACATATGGTGCCGCATTCGAAACCTATGACGTTAGATAAAAAAATTATTCAAACATCAATGTATACACTAAACATAAGTCAATAAATATGACAAAATTAACCTGCGCCTGAAATAGCTCGGTCCATATGTTGGATTATCTGAGAAATAATCTTCATATAGTCTGCAGTGTCCCGATTGCCTGTCATGATTCACAACACGATGTCCCTCTATGGAACCACGATGGTATGTTGGATTGACAATGTCCGGTACTATTATATGTGTTGCCGCAATATATACCTCATCGTCGTCGTCATCGGACGACGACGCGATGACGACGAAGAAGAAGAAGAAGAATTCATCAGCTCATTAACTATATCTTCAAACTCCATTATGGACCTTTGATTAGCTTGATCGAACACCTACAGATGAATCTGCTAATTAATAGGTGACCTAAAGATGAACATGTGTGGTTGCTAGTAAGATGAACGTCTCCTGGTGACCTGAACATACGTGATGATGAGTCAGGAAAACTTACATGCAGCAGCCTGTCGTCGGCAAGATAAACGTATCTGGTGGTGGATCTGAAGCCGGAACCTGCTCAAGTGGATCGGAAGCCAGAACCTAGGAAGGACATGTAGGTGACGTCGCTGCCAGGATGCACAGGGATCGCCGAATCAGAGTCTCCTGGTCACGCGAAGCCGCAGGCCGCACGCCGCCGCGGGATGAGCCCGTGATTCCTATTAACGCGTGAGGAACAGGTGAGGCTCCGATGGAAATTGGCTGGTGGTTAGGTGACGTGGCATTTTTTTAATATAGCATACGAGAAATAGCCAGCCTCTTGTGGAACTCTTCTTTTTTGAGAAGTTTGGTATTTTACAAAACAGCACCACTAGCGCCCGGACGCCCGGCGCGTGGATCGATTCCGGACGCGTGTCAAGAGCCGACCGAGCCGACCGCGCCGACCGATTCAACCAATAGAATTGGGACGTTGGGCCACTACCCGTCCTTCTGTCCGACGGAGCTGCGCGGTCCTCCCACTCCACGCCGCCATCACGTCCGCGCGGGTCGTCCCAGTACCGGCCGCCATCCGACGCTGGCAGTCGACGCCGCGCCTCGCCCAAGCCGACGACGCGCCACCGCCATCCCACGCCGTACCGCCATCCCCTTTCGCCCGCGCGGTCCTCCGACTCCCCGCCGCCATCCCGTCCGCGCGGGTCGTCCCACTACCGGCCGCCATCCGACGCTGCCACTCATCCCATCGCACCCAAGCTGACGACGCGCCACCGCCATCCCACGCCGCGCCGCCATCCCCTTGCGTCCGTCATCCCACCGCGCCCCCAATGTCTCATCTTCTCTGCAACATTGATTTTCATCCTGGGCATCTTCCCCCAGCCATTGTTGAGGGACGGGAGGAAGATCTGTGGTCAGGAGGGCGCAAGGAGGCAGGAGGGCGCAAGGAGGGCTTGAGCAAACAGCATGTAAGATGTACAGCGTTTTAGACCTATACTTTTGCAGTACATGTTCATATTTTTCATGAAACATATGGTTCATTGCTTCTGAAACATGTAGTAGTATGAATTGCAACAAGAATTCTGGGCGTTTTCTGTACCTTTAGTCACTAGAGGCTCTGTTTTAGTAGTATACATTTACTTTGTAAACATAAACCATTTTGAATTGCAACAAGTATGTTTCAATGATGCAACTATTTTGTAGTTTCTGTTAAATTTTGTACATATGTCAGAAGTTGTGAAATTAACCAAAATTGTAACGCTTTGTAATGTATAGGAGGGCATAAGTGATGGGAGGAATGCTGCAAATTTAAGTGCTAACATGGCTACATATGTTTCTGAAGTAAGTTTCTGAGCACAATCCAACTGATTTTGTTTGTTTACTTACTGTATTGTGTGTTGTTGACTGCATGTGTAATATGACCTTTGCTACACAGGGTTCCATTGGTCTAAATGTTGATCAGAATTTATCTCATGAGGCAGATAGTCTGAATGTTGAGGTGGATATAATCAACGACGATGTGGTGTATCAAGAAGAAGAAGATGTTGTAAGCTCCTAGCCGGTGGTTCCCTATGAAGGAATGGAGTTTGACACGTTAGCTGGAGCAAGAAAAGTGTACAACGAATATGCATTCAAGATGGATTTTAGTATCAGGGTGGGATCATCTAGAAATAGTAATGTGAATAAGGAGGTAATAAGGAAGGAGTTTGAGTGTACACATGTAAGGATTTCAGCTGCTCAAAAGGAAGACAATATATCAAGTCATGGAGCAAGAACTTCATGTAGTGCAACATCGTCTACAGCAAATACAACATCAAAGAAGAAAAGTGCCACAGCTGTGATGACTAGTGCAACAAGAAAGCGAAGCACGCTAAAAAAAAGCTGATTGTAAGGCACACATGGTTGTGGGTCTGCGTGAAGGAAGGTGGAGGGTTGTGGTGCTTCAAACAGAGCACACACACCCTTTGGTGAAGATAAAGGGTAGGGTAAGGCAGCTAAGGTCACATAGAAAGATATCATGGGGTGATTACGAGCTGTTGAAGACATTGCACAACTGAGACATTTCCACCATGCAGATTATGTCGGTCCTAGGAGACTTTAATGGAGGTGTGGGAAACCTAACATTCAATAGCATTGATGTCTCGAACATGAGGACACATTTGAGGGCTGGAGTTAGATACAAAGACATGGATGTTGTCCTAGACCACTTCCAGATGTTGCAGTCTAAGAGTCCCAGTTTCTTCTATGTCGTCAAGCTAGGTGATGAGAATACAGTGACGGGCCTATTTTGGGTTGATGGCAGATCAAGGGAGTTGTACAAATGTTTCAAAGATTGCATATTCTTTGACACAACCTTCTGCACAAACAGGTATAATATGCCGTTTGCGCCGATTGTGGGGATAAACAATCACACCCAAAGCATCCTGCTAGGCTGTGCTTTGCTTCCTGATGAAACCACAGAAACATTTGTGTGGGTGTTGCAAACATTGAAGGATGCAATGGGAGGGGTGGCACCAACAAACATCATGACAGACCAAAGACAAAGCCATGAAAGCTGCAATAGAACAGGTATTCCCTGATACGACACACAGGTGCTGCAAGTTTCATGTTGTTAGCAAAGCATGTGAGAAGTTTAGTTGGTTATTAAGGAACAGCAAAGAATTTGCAGATGAGTTTGATTACTGCATTAATTTCACTGAAACACCGGAAGAGTTTGAAATGTTGTGGCACAAATCAGAGGTGAATCATAATATGTATGGCAACAACCACATCCAAAACATGTCTTCAACCAAGTCTATGTGGGTGCCCGCATACTTCAGGAAATGCTTCTTCCCATTCACAAGCACAACAGGGAGATCTGAGAGTATGAATTCCTTGTTCAAGAAAATGGTGCACCCCCAGGATTCAATAATGCAGTTTGTTACCCAATATGAATACATATTGGAGACAAGGATTGAGAAGGAGTACAAAGAAGCAACCAAAGGAGAAGTAACAGATCCACCACTGTGGGGTAGGTCCCAATTTGAGAAGCAAACATCTAAGTTCTACACTAGAAGTGTCTTTTTCAAATTCCAAGAGCTTCTTCGTGACTCAACAACATTGACTATAGCCGCGATTGATACAGAGGGTGATCAAATGGCGGTGCGGGTAAGATGTGCATGCTTGTTGCAATTTTTGTTTTTATCATGAAACATGTGCTGTATTACTTCTGAAACATGTAGCAGAGTGCATTGCAACAAGAATTTTGGGCTCTTTACTTCTGTAGCATGAACCATTCACATTTATTGTTTAGTTTTTGAAAAAAATATAATGTTGCCTATGTGTTTCAGGTGTTGAAACGAGTATACAAGGAAGGTGAGGAGACATTCAAAACATACCATGTTGTTGTGAATCGGTGGTCCGCAACATACACATGCTCTTGCAACATGTTTGAACAAGATGGTCTCCTATGTTCTCACATCCTGAAAATCTTTACCACACTTGATGTGGAAAAGATACCTGAGGGGTACCTCATGCATAGGTGGTCTGAAGATGCAACCTTGAAAGTGTCTCAACATTTGTCAAGCCCTGAACCAGTGTTTGGTGTTCCAACACAAACATGCTGAGATACAATGCCTTATGTAGGAAGATGTCAAAGTTTGTTGCTGATGCATGTTTGGGTCCAGAGCAGTACATGGTGGGTTCAGCAGGGATTGATCAGTTGTGGGAAAGGGTAAAGGCAACCACCAAAGCATTGATTTCGTAGCGAAATGATCCACCAAATGCAGTAGTTGAAAAGGAGATGGAGGGATTGGTGGAGAAGACTATGTTCAAGAACCCTCCACACAAAAAGACAGGGAAGGCCCAAGGAGAAGGTTTCCCGTAAGAAGACTATTGTTCAATAAGTGAGGGAGAAAGTAATCATGAAGAGCAAGGCCAAGGCTAAGAAGAATAAAGGCAAAGAAGGTTCATGCTTGTTATGCCACGAAGAAGGCCATGATGTATCGACATGCAAGTACATGGAAGCGGCGAAGCTGATCATGAATGACACAGAGTTAAAGCTATAGAGCTATTTTGCTGCAATAGAAATAAATGTAAACATGAGACATTTAAATTATAAGTTATTGTATTTATTATGTGAGACTTCAAGTGATATAAATGTTAAAACTTTATGAACAAAAAGCTTATCTTGGTTAAACATGTGTCAATATTTTTGTTTCTTAGTATTTGTTGCTTATGTGATTCTACCTCGGTTATGGTAATTATATCACCTTTTCTTTTCTATATAAGGCCTCCTTTCATTGATATTTCGGGCTTCCACATTACGTACGACGAGTTCTATGAGTCATTTAAGAGTCGGGGATTGGTTCATAACACTGTGATGTCCTTGTGGAGTTACCAGTTTAGTCTTGACCAACTTGACTTGTGTCGAGAAGAAAAAAAAGAGTTAGCAAATTTGCTTTCCCCCAGTTGGCCACGATAATGATACAATACTTGTGATTTTCCATTTGAAACTTAACTCATCTCCGTTTTATTTTACTATTCTCCTTTTCCTTTTTTTCCCACATTTTTTATGTTTGTTGTACAGGACTACCTGAGTGTGGATCCACCTTCTTTCAAACATGACGACACGTGCATGAAAATTTACACCAAGATAAACGAAACATGGACTCTCTCCAAGATGGATCTGGTACGTGAACTGTAGATACATTGTTTGGTTTCAATGAAAAAGGATTAACGAATAAAAGACACTTGCTGTGATGGGCACAACCACTCTTACATCTGATGAAACAACATAGGTATGCTAGTGTGACATCAGAGATGTGATTATGAAACATCACAAATTTAGCTGATTACTAAATTACAGTATAACTAATTACATCTGAATTCTTCTGATGAAACATCACAGGTATGCTAGTGTCACATGATAAATGTGATTATGAAACATCACAAATTCAGTTGATTACTAAATTGCAGTATAACTAATTACATCTGAATTCTTCTGATGAAACAACACAGGTGTGCTAGTGTCACATGATAAATGTGATTATGAAACATCATAGATTAAGTACACTTGTTTATGAGTTTGTATTTATGTCACCATCACTAAACTAACATCTAATCTTCTGAGTTTATGCTTAAGCAACAGCATCACTATCCTAACACCTAATGACAGCAGCAACTGATCAAATCTTGGCATCATCATAGTTTTTGATGAAGTCATCAAGCTTAATAGTATTGCGTGCTGATAGAAGGAGAAGTGCAGCAGCATGCTTCCTGTATTCTAGCACTGTCCATTGGGAGAAACAAAATTGAAAACAAAGATGAACACAACTCAGCAAGCATATTTAGAGATAGTAGTAGTTGCAAACAAAAAAATATAGAATGGAAACACATACATTCTCAAGTGATGAAGCCACCATCTCCTTGCCATTCCATGCATCCATATAATCCATCGTGTACAGCCCACAGTCAAACCTTTTTAAAAATAGTACGATAAAAGATGTGAACATACAATCAATAGGCTGTGATAACAGGAAGGGACATGATAAAAAGGTAGAAACAACATACAAAGTTTTTTGTGTTGCATATCCTATAGGTAAATTCCATGTAAATTGAGACACATCAAGTTTAAGAATACCATGTTTGATTGATGTGGCTGCGAAATTCTGAATCTAAAAAAATGAAACAAAGAAGGAATACATATGCAACAGATAATCAGTAGCTAATTCATCAATTAAACAATGAATGTGCAACATGCACATGATGCTAAGAAATGAATGTGCACCAAATAGAAGTAAAAGATACTTCAAACATCACAGAAAAGATCCAGCACAGAGCACTTACCAAGTTCTGGGCACGCTTGAAACATGGGCTATTCTTGGTGGGATTAATAGAGTCGAAGAAATTAATTTCTTTCATGTACATATTAACACACACAAGCACCCAGTGGTCCTCAAATACAATGGGGAAGAACAACTGCATACTACAATATTGTAAATTTCAAATAAATTAGTGTGGCACCTTTAACAACATCACAACAAGTACATATTTTATTCGTTAATCCTTTTTCATTGAAACCAAACAATGTATCTACAGCTCACGTACCAGATCCATCTTGGAGAGAGTCCATGTTTCGTTTATCTTGGTGTAAATTTTCATGCACGTGTCGTCAAGTTTGAAAGAAGGTGGATCCACACTCAGGTAGTCCTGTACAGCAAACATAAAAAATGTGGGAAAAAAAGGAAAAGGAGAAGAGTAAAATAAAACGGAGATGAGTTAAGTTTCAAATGGAAAATCACAAGTATTGTATCATTACCGTGGCCAACTTGGGGAAAGAAAATTTGCTAACTCTTTTTTTTCTTCTCGACACAAGTCAAGTTCGTCAAGACTAAACTAGTAACTCCACAAGGACATCACAGTGTTATGAACCAATCCCCGACTCTTAAATGACTCATAGAACTCGTTGTACGTAATGTGGAAGCCCAAAATATCAATGAAAGGAGGCCTTATATAGAAAAGAAAAGGTGATATAATTACCATAACCGAGGTAGAATCACATAAGCAATAAATACTAAGAAACAAAAATATTGACACATGTTTAACCAAGATAAGCTTGTTCCAACAATTAAAACATACACTTGAAACAATTAAATAAACCTATGGCAACAACTAGTTGAACACATGTGCCTGAAATATAGATACTATTTTAATATAAAAAAAGAGGACTACAAAGGTGGCAAACAAGCAAAGCTAAGCAAGCCTAATGCAAAAAAGAAGGTAAATTACTTCTATAGATTTGATTGAAGTATGGAAACAAAATGGAGATCTAGTTTCAACAGTTGAATAATACATTTGAAACAACTAAGCAAGTCAAATGCAACAGATATCAATCATATGTGTATAAGTGTAGAATATGGTGAAGTGAAAAAATGGAGGGCAGAGTGGGAAGGTTAACTCACGGTTGGCTTTGCCCCTTTAGCTTGAATCCATTACTGAAAGCTCTTTTGGCCAAAAACCTATCCCACATCTCTTTGGAATCATGATCAACATTAAATCTCTTTCGCTTGTTCACATTAGCACCGGGGTAGGTTGCCCTCTTCTTTCTATTTTTTTTCAAATGTGCTTGACCCTGTTTGTTTCTCATTGGAAGCCACTTTGTTGGTGTCAACTGGAAAAAGAAGGAAGACAGCTGAAATAATATTGAACTGAACATGCACTAAAATGTGTCACACAAAGAGAAGACACAAATAAGATGGATGAAAGAATCACAGCATATACCAGTAGGTGTAGGGCTTCGGGATCCTGCTCCACAGACATCTTCATACTCAACATCATTAAAGTTAAATAAGTTGAATGAAGGCACGAAATGTTCTTTTGGTGAACTTTGTGGAGGGGAAGGAAATGGATCTTGTCTACTCTTATCTGGAGAGATTGGCTCTAGGGGGCTAGATGGGTTGTTTGTTGGCTGATTTAGTGGAGCTGCTGCATTGGCCATACTCTTGTTTAGTTGGGCAATCTTACAAGCAAATTCAGCACTACGCTTTGCCAAGATGACTACAGTTTGTTCTTTCATAGTGGCTGCCATTGATTTCGCAAGATCATCAACGTCTTTCTCCACAAAAGAATTGTACTCAGCAAGCAAAAGTTGGTATTGTTCAGGAAGGGACTGCAATAAACGAAATTACAGCAAGATGTATATAAGATGGACCACTGAAACATGTAAGACATGACACTACAACATATAAGTACCCATTCTGCAACACGTTTTGAAATTTTGAGAGGGTTTTGACAAATTCACCTCAACTGCAGCCGTAGTACTATCCACTGGAGGGTGACTTGAAGTGCCCGGTTGGCCGGAAATGCCTGGGGGATCCAACCAGTCATCAAGACTTGGCACCACTTTTACTTCTTCAGACACTGGTGACGTCGGTGGAATGTAACCACTCATTGGCACGCGAGTTGGATAGGGGGCTGGTACTTCGAAACTAACAATGCCATGGAGAAATAGTGTGTCGATAAATAATGTAATGACTAAGAGAAATGAATGAAGATGAATAAAAAAGGAAAAAAACATCAAACTCACAGGCTGCTGCCCATATGCATTAAGCTGGAGCCTACTCATGTCATCCCTCGAGATGAATGCAAAGTCTTTGTTCGTCACGTGACAAATACGTGGGACAGAATAGTTGGTCTTGTGAGTATCTCGGTCAGCAGGTAAGTCAAGGTGATCCATGTATGCAATCTACATACAAGAAAATCATGAAGGACCAACATTTAAAAAATAGGAATGCAAGATATGGAGACATATGTAATGAAACAAGTAAAGAGAGCTATTGCAATAGATTAGGTAGTACAAATGAAACATATTAGCAAATTTATTTCAATCGAACTAGAGCCAAAACAGCAAGGCAGGAACAGGAAGGCAGGAACAGCAAAGACATGAAGAGGTAGGCAAGAACAGTTAGGCATGAAGAAAGTAATGGAGCATGAACAGCTAGGCATAAAGAAATTAATGCAGCATGAACAGCTAGGCATGAAACAAAATAGGCAGGAACAACAATGCAGGAACAGCAAGGCATGAACAACTAGGTGAAGAATCATGGCCCTATTGGTTTTGGTGATTAACGAAAATTAGCAATTATTATGGCTAACGTGTGTTTTGCAGAGGCTATGGGTAGCCTAGCCACAGTGATCAACATGAATGGGCATCAATTGGTGTCACCTAGCCCCCAAGATGAATATCATTTCGGATTTCAAAGAGACATGATGAAGACCCTAGAATGATAGGCAAAGTGCCATAAGGTGATGAAGGGCACTTAGAAATAGATAGGGCTTCTATTTGATCTTTGACCGTACTATTAAGAGGGGTTGAGACTAGTAACTTGACTTAGGAAAGCTTCATGAACTAGGTGTGGTGCACACTTGTCTTCCTTAGCTCTAAGCAAGCCTATGGTGACCGTAAGATAGCCTAGAACAACTTCCATATTCATCGCGGCGAAAAACGAAGTTGACAGGCCTGTTTTCTGGGTGACGGACGCTCCTGACGGAGGCGTCGGACGCTGTCCGTCGCGTCGGACAAAGGCGTCGGACGCTGGGTGGTTGAGTCCACAGCGTCCGTCGGCCTTCCAGTGGCCGTGTTTTCTGGCTAAGTTTTTCAGGGTTCGATGGACGCTGTCCGTCGGCCAGGCGTCGGACGCATGGAGAGCGTCTGTCGGCCTTCCAGTGAGGGTGTTTTTTCAGCCTGAGTCAGAGTGTAGCATCGGACGCTGGGAAGAGCATCTGTCGCCCCTTCGACGGAGCGTCCATCGCTGGGAAATCCTGTCAGAACTAGCTGTTGGGGCATGCGACGGAGCATTCGTCGCCTAGGCGACGGAGCATTCGTCGCCTAGGCGACGGAGCGTCCGTCGCCAACTTAAAAGCTATGCTTTTTTCAGCCCGAGGCAGTTTTGTGTGAGGGCTATTTATAGCTCCTCACACTTCTCTCCCACCTTGCCTTTGCTCATTTTATTTTGTTGTGTTGTTTGAGAAGGTTGGGAAGAGAGCAAGAGCCCTAGAGAGAGAGAGAGAGTGATTTGAGAATCCATCCATCCTCTCCTCTAGTTCATCCAAGAGTTCAAGTGTGCATCATCTAGTTGTGAAGCTTGAGTGAGTCAAGCGAAGATCGAGGCTTGTTACTCTTGGTGATCGACATCACCTAGACGGTCCGGTGGTGCTTGGAGGAAGGTGATCGCCAGAGGATTGTCGGCGGCCCTTCTTCATCGACATTGTGATCGGTTGTGGGCGATTCACCGAGCCGGAGTGGCGAAGAATCAGCCCGTAGAGAGCACTCATCCCTTGCGCAGGATTGAGGGGGAGCTATACCTTGCGAGGTGCTCCAACGAGGACTACGGGGGAGTGTCGACTCCTCGATACCTCGGCAAAACATCGCCGTGTCAAGCATCTCCTTCCCTAGCTCTTTCTTACTGCATTACTTTCCGCACTTGTCTTTCAATTCATACTAGAATTGTGTAGGAAGTTTTCGCTTTCTATTGACTTGCTACTGCTTTCTAGCTAGGACACACAAGCGGTAGGCACTAGGGGGTTAATTGGCTCTTTATAGGTTTAATTCTTGTCTTGAAATTAAAAAGAGCCCAATTCCACCCCCCCCCTCTTGGGCATCTTGATCCTTTCAATTGGTATCAGAGCAAGGTTGCTCTTATTTTAGGCTTTACCGCCTAGAGCAAGATGTCCCATGGGGATGGACCACCTCCCATGTTCGATGGAGACGACTTTCCTTATTGGAAAGTTCGTATGGAGGCCTATCTAGAGGCCATTGATGTGGGCGTGCTCAATGCCGCCACAAAGGGAGGCACTCTCTTCGCGGAGGACCTCTACATTGATAAGCACAATGCCAAGGCGAAGAACATTCTTTTTCGTGGCATTGGCAAGGATGTCTTCAACCGAGTGCGTAATGCCAAAGACGCATTTGAGTTGTGGACCACTATTTGTGCTCTTCACGAAGGCACAAAGAGTGAGCGTGAGGAACGCTATCACTTGGTCATGGCTAAGCTCAATTCTTTTTCTATGCATGGAAATGAAAATGCCAATGAAATGTACTCACGTCTTAACATTCTTGTAGAAGAATTGAATGGGCTCGGTCTCAACCAAATGGCACCGGCCGATGTGGTGCGCAAGATTCTTTTTGTCTTGCCCATTGAGAAGTATGGCCACATCGTCACGGTTCTTCACCAAGGAGACCTCTCCACCGCTACACCAACACAAATCTTGGGCAAGATCAATGCCCATGAGATGTACGTGAAGATTGGTGATGGTGGCTCTTCTTCCTCCTCCAAGAAGAAAGAAAAAGAGAAGGAGGAGAAGAAGGACTTGGCTCTCAAGGCATCCTCTTTGGAGAAGTGCAAGATGCAATATGTGTATGAGAGTGCAAGTGAAGGAGAGGATGATAATGACTTAGCTCTCATGGTGAAGAAGACAACAAAGATGTTGAAGAGACTAAACAAGAATGGAGTCAAGTTTGACTCAAAGAAGAAGAAATTCTTCACAAGCTCTTCAAGAAAGCCTCTCTCCAAGATGGATTGCTACAATTGTGGCAAACTTGGACACTTGGCTCATGCTTGCCCCGAAGAGAAGAAAGACAAGTACAAGAACAAGAAATCCAATAACAAGTTCAAGTACAACAAGGGCAACAAAGATGAGTGAAGTGATGAAGAGAAGAAAGATGACAAGCCATTCAAGAAGAAGAAGTTCACCTTCCACAAGAAGAAGAAGGACGGCAAAGCCTACATTGTTGGTGATTGGCTCACCGACATTGAAGACACAAGTGACTCATCTGGAGATGAGAGTGAAGATGATAAGGTGGCCACTTTGGTGATTGGGTCATCTACTCCACCGCCACCTCCTCCATCATCTCCGGGCTCATCCTCTACACACCTATGCCTCATGGCTAAAGGTGATAAGAAGGTACAAAAAGAGGATAATAATGATGAGGCTAGCTCTAGTGATGATAGTTATGATGAGTTTGAGGCACCTTCCTATGATGAGCTAATTGTGATTTGCAACAAATATACTAAGCTCATTAGAAAGTATAAAACTAAAAGTGAAACACTAGAGAAAGTCAACGATAACTTGCATGCTAAACTTGATGACTTGTCTAGTGCTAATGATGATTTGAAGCTTGAGAACAAATCTCTCTCATCTAGCACTAGGGAGCTCAAAGCCTCACTCAAGCAAGCTAATGAGAAACATGATAAACTTGAGAGGTCAACACAAGAGCTCCATACAAGATACAACTTGCTAAAAGATGACTACAACCAAGTTAGAAATGAACATGGCACACTTGTGATAGCTAACGAATTGCTTACAAATGATCTTGCTACACATGTTGCTATTAACCCGGTTGTTAAGTGTCATATAGCTACTTCTTGTGAGGACTTGCTTGATGAAGTTGCTAGTGATAAAAATGCTAAGTGCAAGGGCAAGAAGGTTGTTGAGGCCGAAAAGTATGATGACTATGTGAAGATGAGGCAAGAGAACACAAAGCTCAAGAAAGAGCTAATCAACCTCAAGGCTAACAAGTCCTTCACCATCAACACGGCCAAGCAAGATGACAAAGGTGCAATCACCTTGATCAACTCTCTCAAAGAGGAAAATGCAAAGCTCAGGGTTGAGAAGATCAAGTTAGCAAGTGGAATGGAGAAGTTCACCAAGGGCCATAACCTTCAAAGTGAGCTCTTGATGAACACTATCATGAAGACCGACAAGTCCGGTATTGGGTTCAAGGAGAACCAACTCATGAAGGCCAAAGTCAAGATGGAAGCAATGAACTACTACAAGAACAAGGCCATGAGGAACAACTATGACACACCAAAGCCCAATCCCAATAAGTGCTTTGAATGTGGTCAAGAGGGTCACTTTGAATTCCAATGCAAGACTCCACCTCGTAAGACCTTGCCCAAGCACACAAGGCCTTTTGCTCATGATGCACACTTCATCATCAACAAGGACTCCAAGGGTAGACCCCTAGTTGTGTTTCTCGGTCCTAAGATGAAGAACAATCCCAAAGTGCTATGGGTTGCTAAGGAGTTGGTGGACAAGGCTATGGGACCTCGCCAAGTGTGGGTTCCCAAACAACAAGCTTAACTTCAAGTTGCTTGTGTGTAGGTGAACTACAAGACCGGTGGAAGTCATTGGGTGATTGATAGTGGATGCACTTAACATATGACCGGTGACTCCCGGATGTTCACCACACTTGAGGAAGATTGTGAAGGGCAAGACAAGATTACTTTTGGGGACAACTCAAAAGGAAAAGTGCAACGCCTAGGAAAAGTGGCAATCTCCAATGATCAATCAATAACAAATGTCTTGCTAGTGCAATCTTTGAACTTCAACTTGCTTTCGGTTGGTCAACTTTGTGATCTCGGGTTCCAATGTCTCTTCACCCCCAATGAGGTAGTTGTGACCAAGATTGAAGATTCATCCTTGATATTCAAAGGGTTTAGGCACAATAATCTCTATCTAGTGGACTTCACCTCGAATGAAGCAAGCTTGCAAACATGTCTTTTCTCCAAAAGCTCTTTGGGTTGGCTATGGCATAGAAGATTAGCACATATGGGAATGTCAACTTTGAAGAAACTTGTCAAGAAGGAGATGGTTAGAGGTGTGAAGGATGTGGTGTTTGAGAAGGACAAGTTGTGTAGTGCATGTCAAGCCGGCAAGCAAGTGGCCAACACCCATCCCACCAAAGCTTTCATGTCAACCTCAAGAGTCCTAAAGCTACTTCACATGGATCTATTTGGACCTACCACCTATGCTAGCCTTGGTGGCAATCTCTTTTGCTTGGTGGTAGTTGATGACTACTCTAGGTACACTTGGGTGTTCTTCCTTCAAGACAAGGGAGAGACTCAATCAATATTCAAGAAGTTTGCAACTAGAGCCCAAAATGAGTTTGATGTGAAGATCAAGAAGATAAGAAGTGACAATGGGACCGAGTTTGTGAACACCAAGATTGAAAATTATTGTGATGAAGTTGGAATCAAGCATGAGGTGTCCGCCACCTATACCCCTCAACAAAATGGTGTAGTAGAGAGAAAGAACCGGACACTAATCACACTTGCAAGATCAATGCTTGATGAATACAACACCCCCGAGAAGTTTTGGGCCGAAGCAATCAACACCGCATGCTATGCGGCCAACCGGCTCTTTGTTCAAAGGCTTCTCAAGAAGACCCCCTATGAGCTTGTGAATGGGAAGAAACCGGATATATCCTTCTTCCGAGTGTTTAGATGCAAAGTGTTCATCTACAAGAAGAATCAACACTTGGGCAAGTTCCAAAGGCGATGTGACATTGGTTTCTTACTTGGCTACTCACTTAAATTCAAGGCATATCGAGTATTTAACAAAGCCTCTGGCCTAGTTGAAGAAACATATGACTTGGAGTTTGATGAAACTAATGGCTCTCAAGAAGAGCATGAGAATCTTGATGAGTAGGTGATGAACCCTTGAGGGAGGCAATGAAGAATATGCCCGTTGGTGCCATCAACCCACAAGAGGTGGAGGAAGTAGAAGATGATGCAAATCAAGTACCTTCTCCACCGCACACACCTCAAGTTGATGAAGAACAAGTGAGAGAAGCACAAGAGGATACCTTCATCCCACAAGATCAAGCCGAGGCACAAGCTAGCGATGTTGATGCACCACAACCTCCTCCCCAAGTGATTGATAGAAGATCTACACCTATGCTCCAAGATCATCCACAAGATCTTATCATAGGGAGTCCATCAAGGGGGGTAACAACTTGATCTAAACTTGCATCTTATGTTGAGCATCACTCCTTTGTTTCCTTTGTTGTGCCTTCTAGTGTGGAGGATGCACTTGCGGATCCGGATTGGGTGAACGCCATGCATGAAGAGTTGAACAACTTCACCCGGAATGAAGTGTGGACACTAGTAGAAAAGCCCAAAGGAGCAATAATCATTGGCACCAGGTGGGTGTTTAGGAACAAGCAAGATGATCAAGGTGTGGTTGTAAGGAACAAGGCAAGATTAGTGGCAAAGGGGTTCTCTCAAGTAGAAGGACTCGATTTTGGAGAGACCTTTGCTCTGGTTGCAAGACTTGAAGCCATCCATATCCTTTTGGCGTATGCTTCACATCACAAAATGAAACTCTTTCAAATGGATGTGAAGAGCGCCTTCTTAAATGGTTTCATCAATGAACTTGTTTATGTCTCACAACCTCCCGGGTTTGAAGACCCAAACTTGCCTAATCATGTGTATAGGTTGTCCAAGGCACTCTACGGATTGAAGCAAGCTCCAAGAGCTTGGTATGAGAGGCTAAGAGACTTCCTACTCAAGAAGGGTTTCAAGATCGGGATCGTCGACACAACACTATTCACCAAGAAGCTTAATGGAGAGATCTTCGTTTGCCAAGTATATGTCGATGACATTATATTTGGGTCAACAAACCAAGACCATTGCAAGGAGTTTGGTGACTTGATGTCCAAGGAGTTCGAGATGTCAATGATTGGTGAGCTAACCTTCTTCCTTGGCTTTCAAGTGAAGCAAATGAGTGAAGGGACCTTCATCTCTCAAGAAAAGTACACTCATGATCTACTTAAGAAGTTCAAGATGGAGGATTGCAAGCAAATCAAGACCCCAATGCCTACTAATGGACATCTCGACCTTGATGAGGGAGGTAAACCAATTGATCAAACTCTCTATCGTTCTATGATCGGTAGTTTACTTTACCTCACCGCATCTAGGTCGGATATCATGTTTAGTGTGTGTATGTGTGCTAGGTTTCAAGCAAGCCCTAAGGAGTCACATCTTTGTGCGGTTAAAAGAATCCTTAGGTACATAAGGCACACCCCTAGCATGGGTCTTTGGTATCCCAAAGGAGCTCCCTTCCAACTAGTTAGCTATTCCGATTCGGATTATGCCGGGTGTACGGTTGATAGGAAGAGCACCTCCGGCGGTTGCCACATGCAAGGAAGATCACTTGTTTCTTGGTCCTCAAAGAAGCAAAATAGTGTGGCATTGTCAACCCCTGAGGCGGAATACATTGCCATGGGAGCAAGTTGTGCACAAATCTTATACATGACCCAAACACTTCTTGATTACGGCATTGCTTTAAAAGATGTTCCACTTTTGTGTGATAATGAAAGCGTCGTAAAGCTTGCTAACAACTCGGTTCAACACTCTCGCACCAAGCACATAGATATTAGCCATCACTTTCTTAGAGATCATGTGGCTAGGAAAGACATCACTCTAGTTGGAGTTAAGAGCGAAGATCAATTGGCGGATATCTTCACAAAACCACTCGATGAAACAACCTTTTGTAGGTTGAGAAGCGAGTTGAATGTGCTTGATCACTCAAACTTCACTAAAAAATGAGATTGTGTGAACCATGCATTCATTTGTAATATAACATGTTTAATTTGGTAATACACATAGGCTTGGCTAACGCGGTTGAGATAACCGCCCTCAAAGCGTGTGACAAAGCTTAACCGCGGTTTAAACTTGCAAGCAACCTAGATTCAAATTTCGTATTGCATTGCATTTGCATGTGTTGTAGGCTGTTTCTTTTTGGTTAAGTTTGAGCATCCTCTGTGTCCGTCCACTTAGGGGAGCATTCCAAGCTCAATACACTTCTATACCCCTCTTGTGGCCATATGATGACTCCTTGTTGCTTCCATTCGGATATTTTGAGCTAAAACTAAATCTAAGCCTATGGCAATCTATTTGAAAAGGAGAGTTTGAGAGATGGTTCTCATATCAAGTCCAATCAGGTGTTATTTGGATCGTATTTGAATTGGAACTTGGTTGGGAGAAAGAAACAAAAGGAAAATTTGAAAAATTCTAAAATTTTGGCGACGGACGATCCCGACGGACGCTACGTCATTCTTACCTCAGCGTCCGTCGCAACCGTCTGGATAGAAAATGCCGCTAGATTGAGGGGCGACGAACAATCTCCAGCGTCCGTCACAGAGCGTCCGACGCATTCAATGTCGGCCGCCTCGAAAATTCCGTACAGGAAGACCGACGGACGATCCCGTCGGACGCTGTGCAACGTCCGTCGCGGTCCGACGGAGCGTATGTCGCTCCTCATCGGAGTGTCCGTCGCGAACTTAAGGCGCAAATTTTTTTAAAAACCCACGTCTTTCTTCCTCTTGGTCGGTTTCAGTTCATCCGTACGCCATCGCCGCTCAATCTCTCCGAACCCTAACCGCCGCTGAGTAGATCCTGCGCCACCTCTCGCCGGCGTGCCCACCCAGCGCCGCCGCCGCATCTGCGCCACCGCCATTCATCCTCCCTGCGCCGCCGCCATTCATCCACCCAGCACCGCCGCGCCAGAGCTTGCGCCCAGCACCGTCGTTCAGCAGCGCCCTCTCTGCTCCTCCACCGTCGCGGCTCGCCGTGACCTCTCCGCCGCCCGTGAGGTCCATCTCCCCTGCCTGCGGCGCCCTCACTCTGTTGGGGGTATCCTCTCTGCCTCGTGCGTTTCAGCCGAGCAGGGGTGAAGTAGTCCTGTGGATCTTCCCCAAAGTCTCCCTGGTTGCTTGATTGTCTTCTTTTGGGGGTGCAAGGTTGCGGATTGTGACTTGCCTTGACCGAGGTTCTTTCCTCTTCTCATTTGGTCACCGTGTCTGAGGTATGGGATGGCACAAACGATCTCTTTCTCATCAATAATTCATGCTTCTATATAGACTCAGTCTTCTCTAGATATATGCTTATGGTTATATTCCCTATCTATCTAATCGAGCAGGGTCAGCGTGTCAGAGACAGTGATAGTGAACTCGGGGCAAAGCCCGCGAGTAAGGAACAAGGCAAAGCCTCGAGAGTGTCAGTCCAGGGCCGTCGAGCCACTCTTGTTTGCGTTTTGGTTTTGACCATATCGTCAGAGGTTTGATTGCAGTGATCAGATCATGGCAAGGATGAAGAACGTCGGCCCCGTTCCCGGTAGTGGTGGTGACCCTCCACCTCCACCGCGTCCACCCACTAATCGGGGAAGGGGTAAGCAGAAGGTTGTGTCACGAAAGCGCAAGAGGCCACTTATGGATCCAGACTCCGTAGCAGCACTTGCAGTAGCAGAGGCAGCAGATCTAGCAGAGCGAGGTGGACGTCGCACCAGTTTTAGGCTCTCACCTCGCCGTGGAGCGCGTCGTGAGTCCCCTACGCATCCAGAGACAGAGGAGGCAGAGCCAGTCCCAGAGACTGAGCAGAGAGAGGCCGCGGGCCCGTCTTTGATTTGGGAGCTGATCAGTCGCAGAGTTACACGTTCTAGAGGCTCTGGAGCTCCTCCTAGTCCTCCCGGACCTCTGGTACCTGAGGCATCAGGTCAGGGTTCTCACAGCCAAGCAGGTCCAGCTACTCCACTTCGTAGACTTTCAGTCTTGGTTTCCCACTCAGAGGGGCCCCCGTGCTGGACGTGATTTCTACAGAGCATACGTTGAGACCGACGCTCCTCTTAGGGCTCAGAGAGTTTTCCCACCTGCTCACATAGAGGGTGTCGGTGGTCCAGAGATTCTCCAACACTTGCAGTATATTCAGGGCCTGACTGATTTGATGGGACGATCCGGTGCTTATCAGAAGGACTGGGTCTATCAGTTCTACGCATCTCTATGGATCTCCCCTGACCATGAGTTCTTTCACTTTGGCTTTAAGGGTCGTGACTTCAGGGTTTCAGCAGCTCGGTTCAGAGAGCTCTTTCACTTAGAGTCCTCCTCTATGAGGATTCACAGCTTGTGCTATGGGGATCAGGAGGCCCCTCGCCGACCTCACGATGGGATAGTGCCATCTACAGACTACGTGAGGCCGTGCTTTCAGCTGCTGTTCACAGAGGGTTCGAGCCGTACACCGAGAGATCTCACTCCTCTTGCTCGGATTCTCCACGAGGTACTTAGACGTACCATTCTTCCTCGGATTGGAGCTCGGGACACCATTACCCGTCTACAGCTATGGCTTCTCGTTCATATCATCCGGAAAGAAAAGTTTGATCTATGGGATCTGATTGTTAGCGAGCTAGAGGACATCATAGCTGTAGGGTTCAGAGGACACTGGCAGCTACAGTTTGCACATTGGATTTCATACCTGGTAGTGCCCACGACTCGATCTGGATCTCTACGTGTCACTCTTACCAGGTCAGCTACTGAGTTCCCCGTGTACTCGATGAGCCAGTTGGTCATTCACGGGAACCTGCCTCGCCTCAGCAGAGCATACCGACCAGGCACCAGACAGGCAGGTGTGCCACCTCAATCGGCAGAGGACACTGACGCCACAGTTGAGCAGATCGCCCAGGCAGAGCTTGCGGATCTTGATGCTCAGATTGACACCGCCGTCGAGGATGTCTATAGAGCGGGTCTCGACTCAGACAGTTCAGATGAGGACTATCAACCAGTGCGCGAGTACGCACCGATGTCTCATGACCATGAGGCAGGAGGGTCAGGTGCAGCTGTAGCTCCAGCTCCAGTTCCAGCACTTTAGAGGCTACCTTACTTACCATCCTTTCGAGGATGCAGGAGGAGCAGTCACGCCAGGCAGAGGAGCAGAGGCGACAGGCTGCAGACGTTCGGAGGCTCATAGAGCAACAGTTGGCCGCTCAGGCCCAGACTCAGGCCAGGCAGGATGAGTTTCAGCGCCAGTTCTTGGCCTATCAGCTACAGCAGGCAAAGATTCAGAAGACTCAGACTATGCTACTTGAGCGTCTTCTAGGCTCCAGCTCCGGGCAAACCTTCACTCCTCAGCTTTAGTTGCTCGGGGTCTTGCAGCAGCAGTTCACCTCGCCGGCACAGCAGACTCCAGTGGTTGTGGTACCGACTCCAGCGTTACCATCCGGAGGACAGCAGAGTCAGGCACCAGTTGCTCCTCCCTTCCAGGCACCAGCTTCTCCAGAGTGCCAGTCTCCAAGGACCCAGGTGTCCTCTTGGTTAGTTTCGCCCGGCGAGCTTCAGACAGGATTTACACCTATCTGGGGAACCACCATTGCAGAGGCCTCGCGTGACCTCTCAGTCTCCTACTTGGAGATCACAGGAGATGACTCTCCTGGAGCAGCTCAGCTAGACTCACCAGCTCCAGAGGTTGAGGTGGATCCTCCGGCGACGGGCACTTACCTTTCTTCAGTTGCCTCGTCGGAGATCTCACCTGAGCAGTCTATGTAGACAGTTACTACTCCTCCAGCTGCAGTTCAGACAGACGCTATTTCAATAGTAGTTGAGACAGTTGTCACAGAGGCCCTAGTCCAGACACGTGAGCAGGTTGAGGGAGTTACAGTTGCAGTATCCACTCCACCTCAGACTCAACCAGCAGAGCTTGTCGCAGCAGTGTCACTAGTTGCTCTGGCAGTGTCTTCTACTCCCCCGCCTCGTGTGTTCACTCGTTGGGCTCGCCCCGCTCCTACTACAGAGGCAGGACCGTCTGAGGCTCCAGCTCAGGGTGTCCCTTCTTTCGAGCCTCAGGGGGAGATAGAGGAGTCAGCTCAGCCTACCCAGACCGCTACCCTGACAGATGCAGCTTCAGAGGGTCAGGCAGCTGATGACAGTGATGACAGTCTAGACTACTCACAGTTCGATCTTCACTCCCGCTCCACGGATGGTTCACTTCCAGATGCTCCGGGAGCTCCATAGTTTTTGGTGCTTGGCGCCAAAGGGGGAGAGAGGGTAGTCGAGTATTAAAGATAGGGGGAGGGTTTTTGGATCTTTGTTGTGCTTAAATTCCCCGTACTCATTCATCATGTCTACTTTTATGCACTTGTATCTATGTGTGTTGGATGATGTTTGATGGTTGTGTAATATATGGTTGTGTGTGACAAACTCTTAATTATCACTAATATATCTTGTAAGTTGTCTTATGGTTCATGATATATCTCTATGTTCAAATGGTAATTGAGCTTCCGCGCTATACTCCGATACATGTTTTGAGAATATCATGAGGTACTCCTTTTTACATTCATATCTATGAGTACCATGGTTTGTGACTTGGCTTGGGTGAGCAAGTATGTTTCTTTACAAATTCTCTAACCCTTGCTCAATCATTCCAAGTCACCAAAATCCTAACCTTTCACTCTGATATCAATACTCGAGGAGTTATTGTCGTCAATCACCAAAAAGGGGGAGATTGAAGAATCATGGCCCTATTGGTTTTGGTGATTAACGAAAATTAGCAATTATTATGGCTAACGTGTGTTTTCCAGAGGCTATGAGTAGCCAAGCCACAGTGATCAACATGAATGGGCATCAATGGGTGTCACCTAGCCCCAAGATGAATATCATTTCGGATTTCAATGAGACATGATGAAGACCCTAGAATGATAGGCTAAGTGCCATAAGGTGATGAAGGGCACTTAGAAATAGATAGGGCTTCTATTTGATCTTTGACCGTACTATTAAGAGGGGTTGAGACTAGTAACTTGACTTAGAAAAGCTTCATGAACTAGGTGTGGTGCACACTTGTCTTCCTTAGCCCTAAGCAAGCCTATGGTGACCGTAAGATAGCCTAGAACAACTTCCATATTCATCGCGGCGAAAAACGAAGTTGAGAGGCCTGTTTTCTGGGCGACGGACGCTCCTGACGAAGGCGTCGGACGCTGTCCGTCGTGTCGGACAAAGGCGTCGGACGCTGGGTGGTTGAGTCCACAGCGTCCGTCGGCCTTCCAGTGTCCGTGTTTTCTGGCTAAGTTTTTCAGGGTTCGATGGACGCTGTCCGTCGGCCAGGCGTCGGACGCATGGAGAGCGTCTGTCGGCCTTCCAGTGAGGGTGTTTTTTCAGCCTGAGTCAGAGTGTAGCATCGGACGCTGGGAAGAGCATCCGTCGCCCCTCCGACGGAGCGTCCATCGCTGGGAAATCCTGTCAGAACTAGCTGTTGGGGCATGCGACGGAGCATTCGTCGCCTAGGCGACGGAGCGTCCGTCGCCAACATAAAAGCTATGCTTTTTTCAGCCCGAGGCAATTTTGTGTGAGGGCTATTTATAGCTCCTCACACTTCTCTCCCACCTTGCCTTTGCTCATTTTATTTTGTTGTGTTGTTTGAGAAGGTTGGGAAGAGAGCAAGAGCCCTAGAGAGAGAGAGAGAGAGTGATTTGAGAATCCATCCATCCTCTCCTCTAGTTCATCCAAGAGTTCAAGTGTGCATCATCTAGTTGTGAAGCTTGAGTGAGTCAAGCGAAGATCGAGGCTTGTTACTCTTGGTGATCGACATCACCTAGACGGTCCGGTGGTGCTTGGAGGAAGGTGATCGCCAGAGGATTGTCGGCGGCCCTTCTTCATCGACGTTGTGATCGGTTGTGGGCGATTCACCGAGCCGAAGTGACGAAGAATCAGCCCGTAGAGAGCACTCATCCCTTGCGCGGGATTGAGGGGGAGCTATACCTTGCGAGGTGCTCCAACGAGGACTAGGGGGGAGTGTCGACTCCTCGATACCTCGGCAAAACATCGCCGTGTCAAGCATCTCTTTCCCTAGCTCTTTCTTACCGCATTACTTTTCGCACTTGTCTTTCAATTCATACTAGAATTGTGTAGGAAGTTTTCGCTTTCTATTGACTTGCTACTGCTTTCTAGCTAGGACACACAAGCGGTAGGCACTAGGGGGTTAATTGGCTCTTTATAGGTTTAATTCTTGTCTTGAAATTAAAAAGAGCCCAATTCACCCCCCCCCTCTTGGGCATCTTGATCCTTTCACTAGGCATGAAGAAATTAATGGAGCATAAACATACCGCCAAAACAGCAAGGCAGGAGCCAAGATAGGGGGCCTTTTCATCACCTTCATCTTTCTGAATCCATGACTGGTACTTGCGAACTTCATTCATCAACACATCAAGTATGTGACCAGCCCAATCAAATGATTTGAATTCACTTATGTCCTTTAAATTGTGCAAGTACCGTGGGGTGATTGCATTGTCTGTGCCTGGGCAAAGTACAGACCCCAAGGCAAGCAAGATGAATGCTCTCATAAAAGTGACCTTATCCTTTGCCTTTTTCATCACATCAATGCACTTGGAAATCTTTCCTCAGACTCCATCCATAAAAGGCGCACGTATCTTCTGGAATGCCTCATACTCACTGGCGCTGCAACTATGCTTAACAGGCTCTACTCCACTAGGAACACCAGTAATGTTGCAAATAAGTTGTCTATCAAACACAATCACTTTATTTTTTATCCTAAACTCTCTCAATTCCACATTTATGTGCTTCATGACCCATGCGACAAGATGTATAGGGATAGAAAAATCGGACATTGCAAGCAAAGCACCTAAACTAGCATCTGTTATCCAACCTTGTTGTTCTTCACTGAATTCAGAAAGTTTTCCACGGATCCTATGGACTGAAAACCGTACTCGGAAGGGATGGTCATTGCTACTGCATTTGCTTTTGGCAACATTCATGCCTGTGTAAAAAGAGCAAAACAACATATTGAAATATATACGATGAAGGCATGAAACACTGTATATGTAATCGCGAAACAACACACATGGCAGCATAATGAAACATATTGAACCATCGAAATCACAAACTAACTCTTTCACATAGCACAATACATACAACACAGGGCAGAATAATAAAACTTATTGAACCATCGGCAGCATAATGAAACATATTGAACCATCAAAATCGCAATCTAACTATATCACATATTGATTAACCACTGTAGGGCTACATCAAGGATAATCTTATAATAAGCTTAGATAGTGATTAACCACTACAGGGCTACATCCTAATCAACATCCTAGTACAATATAGCATTATTGGCATAATCAACATCAGATTTGCAGCTACATAGCTCTCACATTTGCAACCAAGTACTACTCATACCTCCATGCTTTCGAATCTTCAGTGGAGATTTTTGGCAGGTGGGCGTCCTCTGCTTGAAGATGGGTTGGATGGATTGTTGTTGGCGACCTTACTCGATCTGCGACTCTGGCTGTTGGAGACCTTCCTCACACCCAAACGCCCGCGAGCACGTACCCGCGCAGCAGACGGCTCATCATCGGAGTTGTTGGGCACTCCTGATGGGCGAGGGAACCGCGCCCGATCTCGTATGCATCACGCAGATCCGGTGCTAGGTCGCGGTGGAGAAGGAGGATCCAAGGAGGATGGCAGCGTGAAGCGAGCGGGCGTAGGCAACCGCTACTAGGGTTGGGACGACACGCAACCGGCGTCAAATCCGAGCCAGGCGGATGGACCTGTGGTAGGCGAGCGACGCGGTGGATAGTGGTGGCACGGTGGAACAGCAATGGCAAGCGTCCGCCGTGCTGGAGGTGGCCTTGGGCGGGAAGGAGGGTGGCGCGGTGGAGCAACCGCGCCAGGCGTATCTCGCGGTCAAGGCGGGCGGATGCCGCGGTGGAGCCGGTGGAGCGTGGTGCAGCCGTCCGCGGCGGCGGAATCGGTGGTGGAGGCGGGCGTAGACGCGGTGGAGGCGGGCGTAGGAGCGGTGGAGCGGTCTGCGGCGGCCGCGACCACGGTCGGGGACTAAGGACGGTTGCCACTGAGTGGAACGGGATCCCAAGTGGAACGGTCTGCGAGTGACCAGAAAGGGGAAAAGCGTTTTTTGCGTTTTTTGCTTTGCGGGCCGTGTCCCCAGACCCAACAAAAGACCCGTCCGGACGCGAGGGGACGGCCGGACGTGGTAACTGAAGCATTGCCGTTTACAAAATTGCTAAATTATAAGATTTAGCTACTAATTTTAGCACTTGGAGATGCTCTAATCGGTTGGGTTTCTACTGAGCTTTTGCTCCTGGCCCACAACAGTATTAATTAGCGGCACGGCCCGACCCATATTAATTCGCGGCACTTTCGCAAGACCCGTCGCCGTCGGTTGTACTTGTGTACTCCTATATGGATGGGTTTCGGTGAATTCACAAAACCACGCGCCTCCGGCCGATCTCTCCGGCGATCCCCTTCCATGGAGCCGAGCCTAACCGGGGAGGACCGAATCAGCGCGCTCCCGGACGAACTTCTGGTCGCCATCCTCCTCTTCGTCGACAACGCCGGAGACGCTGCTCAGACCAGCGTCCTCTCCCGGCGCTGGCGCTCCGTGTGGACGCTCCTCCCGGTTCTCCGCGCCGGCTTCTTCCTAGAGCCCCTAAGCTTCCGTCGCGCCCTCACTGCGAGTGAACTGCGCCTCCACTGCCTCGACCTCGAGGGCGACCGCGCCACAGTGGACTCCCTGGCGATCTGGCTCCCCGCCGCCGCGCGCCGCCTCTTCGGCACTCTGATCCTCGTGAATCACGCGCCGGATCGGGAAGAGACACCGACGAGCTTGTTGAGGTTGAGGAAGGAGAAGAAAGAAAGGTTCTTTGAGATTCCCTGCTTCGAGAACGCTTCCACTATCTTACTCGACCTAGGGTTTCTGCCCGCCTTTATGCCATTCTCCGGCGTATTCGCCCAGCTCACCACCCTCCTGCTAGAACGCGTCTGGTTTGACAGTGGCGCGTGCCTGATCGCAACGCCGCCATCTCCTCGTCGCGTTGGCATTGCCCCTGCTTGCAGGTCCTCAAGATCCGTAAAGCCCGTGGCCTGACCGATGTCGTCATAAATTCAGAATCTCTCCTGGAACTGGAGCTCAGCGACCTTAAAAGCTTGTGGGTGCTCAGCGTAGAGGCGGCGGTGCTCAAGAAATTAACTGTGGACAGCTGCTTCTTCTTCTGCTCAAGTGATCAGCTGCTTCGTGCTACTGTTTCAGCCCCTGAGCTTGTGTTTCTCAAATGGAATGATTCCATGGGTCAGTTCTGTGTCCAGCTTGGCCACATGCCACATCTCCAGTCCATCGGGAAGTTGTCATATTTTGTATATGGACCAAATGGCACTCCAAACAACTCAGCTTGTATGAAGCTCTTGCAGCCCTTTAAGGCCATCGAATCTCTTGCTCTGACACTGGCCATAATAAAGGTGAGTGAGTTCACTTCCCCTAGCTCTTTTATCTGGAACTCGAACCAACTATATTTGCAAAAATAAATTTTAGGAGTTAATCAATGGCTATTATATTTTACTCTATGGTCCCTGCTCAATTTAGATGCAAGCTCCACCATTGCTCACAAAAGTACTATTTATAGTGCTGAGCTAAGACTTGGCCAATTTTTCTAGGCTGTGATCTAAAATCATCCATGCCTTTTGCACAAAGACATTCAACCTAGCACCAACCAAACATTGTGCTAACGAGATGGTCAAAATAGAAACAGTTTGAAGATGGTTTATTTTTTACTCCTTTTAGAAATATTTTGCAGTACTAATAATATGTTTTTGGCTCTTGCAACAGTCTAATATATGATACTTTTTTTATTGTTCTTTGAACCCACAGGATCTAAGCAAACTGTGCATACTTGATGGAAGACATGAAAGTGCTCCCTAACCCTTCAATTATGTACCTAAATATATATGCAAATGGGCATTCCTTCGGGGCCAGCTCATTCCATGTTCTCAGGATGTGTCTTGGAATAAAAAAAGCTGGTGTTAGTATTATTAGACAATGTTGGGGCAAAGGTAAAGATATCTGTTATTTGTATCTTATATTCGATCTGTCTACTTGAGACATTAAAAAAGTTAGCATTTTGGACATGGACGCAGGCACGCAGCACCCATAACACACAAATCTTACCATTCATTTCTAATAGAGGCTTACACTATGGGTATTATGAAAGTATTTTTTGGATACATATATTAAGGTAGTAGTCGAACATATATGATTGACTGCACACTACATACAATAAGTAATATGTCACATACCAAGGAGTAATGGAAAGAAATATGCTCTTGCCGTTCCTGCGATATGCCCCTGGTTCATACAAATCTAAGGTAGTAGTCGAACATATATATGATTGGACCAATGAGTTGTTATGCAATAGGTGCTGGTTTCATACTTGCTTGTTTCAAAGTTTAACTGTGCCAAATATGTATATGTATCTCCTTATCAAAACACTGCTAATTAAAGTACCTGGGTGGAGATATGCGTCGTCATTTTTTAGTTGGTCGGTCTGTTTGAAATATATGGTAGTGGACAGCAAGTTGATGGAGTTTTCACATGGTGGCCCAGTCATGATTACCATACAGTAACAGTTAGGAAATTGTTAGATATTTTATGTATCTTGTCAAGTCTTCCTCACTTCTATTTGATATAGCCTTGCTGACTATATGCATGGTCTATTGTAAAAAAATGGCTCATGGTTCTTTACAATTTTATGAAAAGATAATGTACATTGCACCAATTAGGTTTACCATAATTTTGATGTGTTTGTTGATGTCTTGTTGACATATCTCTATTCTCTAAATATTCATTCAATCTGTTCCTCTTCTATATTCCAGATAACATCATCTATTAATATTACAACGCTAATATGCTTTTGTGTCAGGAAAAAACTCCATGCCTACCAGGTTGTGTTTGTGATGAACAAATAAACTGGAGAACTGAGGAGCTTTCGTTGATTAACCTTCAAGAAATTGAAATTCAACCGTTGAGAGAATCTGAACACGAAGTTTCATTTGTGAAGCGACTATTGAATTGGGCAACAACACTGAGCAAGATGACAGTAACTTTAACCTCATCAGCAACTGAAAGTAATGCCAAGGAGTTGTTCCAAATGTTCGAAAGCCCATCTAAGCCTGGAGTTTGCATGGAAATGATGTATCATGACCATAAGAAGGTGTTATATGCAACCTGAAGATTATAGGTAGTACCAGGGTGTATCACTGTATCGGAACTTTAAAGTTCTGTTTGTGGGATAGGAACCAGCATGGATGGAATATCCATAGAAATATTCATGAAACAACATTTTCCTAATTTATTTTTTGGTACCATTTGTGGTGGATATGGTATGACAATAATTACTAGATCACCGAAAATAGATGGATCCATTGTGCTCTATTATGATCAATCCATGTTTTGTTTTTACAGCTCAAAATCTAATATATTTTCAAAGGTAGAGCTAGTATTCTCCAGTCTCTAGTAATTTTTCTCTCCCATGTTTCAATGAAATTTTGGGGAGTTGAAAACATTGCGTTGTGGCCGCCACCATTGCCGCCCCATGGCGGCTCCGTTGAACATGAGGGCGACAACTTCAACGTCAGCATTTTCATTGACATGACGACATGTAGACCATGCATGGAATAGTTTTCTCTGATGTCTTCTCCATTTTGTTGTGGTTATATCTAGCCATGATGAAGGACTGGGGAGGGAGAATAGTTTTCCGATCAGTCTTCCTCATTTTTCGGTGGCAAGAAGAAGGAAGACACCAGATTAAAGAAATCCATCAATCTCGCATACAAGAACTCACTTTTATAGAGGCTTCTATAAATCTTCACTACTATAGTAAGGATTTGTAGGGGCGACTAAAAAGGCTCTGTAAGGGTGATTGGCCCAGCCGCTCCCTCAGGTGGCTTTTAAAATCAGCCACTGTAGGGGCGGCTGACTAAACTGCCCTTACAAATACCATTTGCATTTGCTGGCTAAACTACCCTTACAAATACCATTTGTAAGGGTGGTTGATGACACAACCACCCTTATAAATATCATTAGTAAGGGTGGTTGCACAAGCAGCCACCCTTAGCCAAAGGGCCTCTAGTCTAGTTGGTTAGAGGAACCCAGCGGCACTCCTCAGGTCCTGGGTTCGACTCCTTGGAGCGAATTTCAGGCTGGGGTTAAAAAAATCCCCTCGTCTGTCCCATGGCTAAAGCACAGGTCTAAGGTCCGGCCCTGGTCGTGGTCGTCTCACATGGGCTACGGTGCCGCTGTGTATGGGTGGGGCAGGGGTTCGGGGGTTTTCTCGACCTGCGTGAGAAGGTCTTCTTCTTAATGCAATACCCGGGGGCTGTCTTACCCCCCGCAGGTCGAGTTTTTTTTAAGCAGCCACCCTTACATTAAGCATCAGCATGTCATATATCATTCAAATTCAAATTCATATATATATATATATATAAATCATCATTAAAGTCCATAATTCAAAAGTTTCACTAGTCCAATTCACAAAGTCCATAATTACATAGCCATAATTCACAAGTTCAAATAATTCGACAAGTCCAAATCAGGTGGCTTTGTTATCAATGGCCTAGAGATAGTATGTGTGTCTCACGAAGGTGTTGGTATATAGGATTGCTACTTAAATCGGATTTTCGATCATGGTAAAGGCCTCTCGAAGAAATAACCTTGTCAATGATGAAGCCACAAAGGTCACCGACAAGCTCTAAGAGTTCATCATCCTTGTATATGATCTAGCCCTTCACTGGCCTTTCTCTTCTTTCCACAATAAGAGAACAAAGTTTATGTACAACATTTTATAACATAAGCTAAGTTTTCATACTATGAGCAAAGAAAGTGACAAACTTACGAGTTCTGGGTGTCTCATGTATGCACTAGTGTTACTCATCATAACATACGTAATATTCACAATGTAGACTCCCAAACCTCTACTTGAGACACTATGTTTCGCATATGGAAATGTTAGGTAATGCTAGCTATATAGAGTTTTGATAGCCATCCTGCTTTTCCTTACTGGATCATGCCTTCCTTTATGATAATCGACATAGTGCTTGAATGCTCTGTTTGAATGGTTTTAGTACTCAAAGGCAACTTGTTAGTATCAGAAACGAAGTTTACAAGTATATATACAAACATATATAAGTTAATGAGGATTATTGTAAATATGTATACGTCTTAACAATTGCTATGAAGTCTTTGTATGTCTCTAGCGCATAATCTGCTGACTCATAGACAACCACCATGCTCATCCCAACATTGATCCCTACAAGAATCCAGTAGTTCCTACATAAATTTAATCATTGAAGAAATAAATAAGCTCTTTTGTATCGAACTAAATATACAGAACAATGCTTTATTTAAGTATAAAGTCGAACTTACCCAAAGTGGTATGGTAACCATACCATTTTGTTATGCCGGAGATGCTTAAGAAATCGAGTAATCCGTACTCCAACCTTAATGCTCTATTTGTACATCTTATCTTTGTGGATGTCCTCTTTCTCCTCAACGGTCACTCCGTCAGCTAGTTCGTCGCAATCAAGTTTCCAGTACTTGGGTAGTTAAATTTGTTGATGATATCCACCAAGGATCTAATCAGTCAATATAGGTAAAAGTTCGTCAAAAAGAATAGAAAGAAAAAAATATATGTTTAAAAGGTGGGAAAATATAAAAGTGGTCGAAATAGTTTAAAATGGCGCCGGATTTTTTGTCCAAATTATTTTTTATATATTTTAAAAGCTATACATACTCTGAAAATGGTAGGATAAAATCAACAATTATATTTCCTATATTAGAACAACTCCAACAGACTGGTTAAATGAAGCTATTTGTAGCTATTGTGTGTTTTAAAACATCGTTTCAACAACTTGTGTATACTGTTTTCTATTTTACTCAACTGTCATTCTTGCTGATCATATTTACCTAACGATCTGTTTTTCAATTTAGCTAGACTGTTGTACTCTTGAAAAACTCATTTATCATTTATTTTTACTCGAGACAGGCCTGCGCCCGCCGCCGCCGACGGAGGCGCCGCACCCCTCATCTGCCCGGCGCGCTCGGCCCCCGAACTGCGCGCACCCCCGTCCACCGTTGACCGCTCGTTCGTCAGCCTAGCACCGAGGCGCATGAGCTCCCGGTCTATGCTACTCCACCGGCGCCCCTGGCCCTGCCGCCTGCGCCGCTCGTTGCCCCCTGCACTCCGCGCGCCACGGGAATGGCCAACCGGGACATTAATCGGTTAGCCCATCCTCTCCTCTCCTCTCCTCTTCCCTTCTCTTCTCTCTTGCCCGCTCTCCCCACCTCTCTCTCCCTCTCTCTCTCTCTCTTCGGCTTCTGATTGGGTATTGTTTATTACTGTATTTGCATGTTCAGGTATGTTATTCAACTAGAACTGCTAGATGCATTAGCAGCTCAGTGATAATTCTGAATTTATCATTGAAATGTTACAGCCTATGTATATGCTTTTAGGAGAGTAAAACTCGTGTGTGACATGTATATTAATATAGCCTAAGCACGATACTTTTTCCTACAATTACAATGCTCTTTTTGGCCTTTGCTCGCTTAATCAGATGATCTCGATTTCAGCTTAAGATGCTAGATATTTTGATTTGATTGCTTTGCTTCTTCTGCACGTAGAATCAGATTCTTTGCTACAGCCAGTTGGTGATACAATCATACAATAGATGGATGTTGTTAAAACATGATTTCATAGGACTGATTCTAGGTTGAGTCTATTGAATGGGGGTAGGGAGTTACTAGACAGACGTATGGAACTATGAATTTGATATGTTTACACAAACCAAATACAAGTGGAGGAGGGAGCACCGAAACAATCATGTGTAATTTGTGCATTGTCTTCTTTCTACTTCGATCCAATGCCCATGTTCCCAACCAGTGAATAAGAATTAGGATCTTATGTTATTCAGGAAATCCAAAAACACCTGGGACTTTTGTCAAAAACAAATTACTGAAACTGAATGCCACTGCATAACGAAGGGATTCAGGATTTCGGGTCCATGGGGTAAACATTGCAAAATATGTCCTATCTTCACTTTTCTGATGTTTATTATGAATGCATCTTCTGAAAATTGAGTTCACTCTGCAGGTTCCTTCTGTATTTCGATAACCTATAAAGGTCTCAGCGCCCTACAGTATGATTTGGTTCGCAAAGGATGTTTTCTCCAGGATAATGACAGTTTAGCTTCTGGTTCATCTTATTGTCTGCTGGATCTTTTTTATACTGTGATAGAATGGGGAAGCACTCAGCTGAATCCGGTGTTAGTATGCTGTTGCATGGAGACTTGGACATACAAATAATTGAAGCAAAATGTCTCCCCAATATGGATCTCATGTCAGAAAGGATGCGGAAATGTTTCACTGGGTATGGAGCATGCAGCACCGATTGTGGGAAGTCTGAGCCAACACACCCAGACGTGAGGAAGATCATTACTAGTGATCCGTATGTTTCAGTTTGTCTCTCAGGAGCAACGGTAGCACAAACTCGAGTCATTGCCAACTCGGAGAACCCTAAATGGGACGAACACTTCTATGTTCAAGTTGCTCATTCAGTTAGCAGAATTGAGTTTCTTGTAAAGGACAACGATGTTTTTGGGGCAGAGCTTATCGGTGTGGCTTCAATACCAGTTGAGCACATCACACCAGGTGATATGGTCGGTGGCTGGTTTCCAATTTCTGGTCAGTACAGTAATCCTATGAAGCCATCTCCTGAGCTGCATCTGTCTATCCAGTATAAGCCAATCGACATGAACCCACTATACAAGGATGGAGTTGGGGCTGTTGGACGTCAGAGTGTTGGTGTCCCAAATGCTTATTTCCCTCTCAGGAAGGGTGGCAAGGTCACACTATATCAAGATGCTCATGTTCCTGACAATTTTCGACCCCAGATTGAGATTGATGGTGGGATGACATATGAACAAAATAAATGCTGGGAAGATATTTGTCATGCAATCATTGAGGCTCATCACCTTATCTACATAGTGGGATGGTCCTTGTATCACCCTGTGAAGCTTGTAAGGGAATCAACAAAACCTGTTCCCAATGGAAACCCAGTCACCATTGGGGAAATTTTGAAGCGCAAAGTTCAAGAAGGAGTTCGTGTTATAGTGTTGCTTTGGGATGACAAGACATCGCATGACAAATTTCTCTTAAAAACAGTAGGATTCTTTCCTCCCCTAGAACATCTTCATTTCCTACTTTGCTGGAATGGATATATATCCAGAATTACTTCGCTATCTTGCTTAAATGGTTGTCAAGAGGTAGACAGATTGCAAACAAGGACTAGATAGTGCTCTTGTCTAATTACTAGATGATAATGATGAAAGGAAGAATATAATAACTCAAAAGGTAGAGGTATTTTGATGATGTGTAATTCCTTATGGTCAATGTTCCCTGGTGTCTCTCCTAAGATTGTTGTGAAGATGAATACACAAACAACTAAGCTAATAAGTTCAATTGTTAAACTATCTAAACCCGCATATGTTGTGTCTGTTTTTTTCTTTGTTATTTTTGTTGTATTTTGGGTTTATTCTGTAATTATTTATATTTTTTCTATCATAATGATAATGATAATCACTCATCGTGTGTTTTTTTAGAAAAAAAAATTATGAACAAGGTAAAGCCTAAAGAAGTATATAATGCAAACTGCAAGTTTCAGTTGCTGCTCTTATTGTTTTGACTAATAGTACATGTTTTCTGCTTCCTTTAAAGAAGAATAGTCTGATAGAAATGATGTAGGTTGAATGCAGGATGGTCTCATGCATACACATGATGAAGAAGCTCGAAAATATTTCAGGCATTCAGGTGTCCATTGTGTACTGTCTCCTCGCTATGCTAGCAACAAACTTAGCATTTTCAAGCAGCAGGTTTGGATATTGTGTCTCCCTTGTTACATACATGTACAATGAATTGCTACATTGCTGGTTTCATCATATCAAGCACTCGTTCTTATTTTCGCTGTTAGTCCCTTGTCCCCTCATATGTACTGTGACTCACTCAACATCCTGTGCATTGTCCTCCAAAATGTACACTTACATTTGAGATGATAGAATTTTGAACTTGTACATAAGATCATAGTTCAGCTAGGCGTGACTAGGCGCGAGTCGGAGGGTGTCCGCCTCGCCTATGGGGGTAGGCGGACCCCAGGCGGCGGCGGCTCGGCGGCAGCGCCGGTGGGGGGTGAAGGAGCGCCTGGCGGAGGTCGCGGTGGGGGGAGGAGCTGCGAGCGTGCGGCTGGCGGCTGCGGCCGTGGGGAGGGAGGGAGGAGGCGGAGGTGGCGGAGGAAGAGATGGGCGGGGAGGGAGGGAGGAGACCGGCGAAGCGGGTTCGGCTGGCGGCTGGCGCCGTCTCGTGCGGATGGGGTGGGAGGTGGCGGATGGGGTGGGGGGGGGGGGACTGGATGGATAAGGTTTAGGGTAGATAGGTGGGCTGTTGGGCTTTTTTATGGGCCTTTATTTAACTTTAGGTCCATATATCTCCTATTTTTTTCTTTTATGGAAACGCCTAGGAACGCCTAGGCGGGATTAATCCCGACTAGGCGCTAGGCAGTGGGTCAGCGCCTAGACTCCGACTGTCGCCTAGCTGAACTTTGCATAAGATGCCCGCTTGCATTTTTTAAAAGATGTAATATTTTTTGGTTCGGAACTTCGGATAAAAAGTTGCTAGTGACTAGTGAGAGATAAAGTTGGCAGTGTGATGTTATAGCATTCTTGTGGAGAAACATTGGGTAAAAAAAAGTAATGAACGGTTGGCTAGGTATATGAGCATGGTGCTTGCATAGTGCTGTTTGTGAGTCTTCTTAACTGAATTTGACTATAGAAGTATTCGTAATGAAGTTCTGGGTTTGGAGATAGAATCCATAGTTCATAGGTCTTACTTATTTTATAGCACTTACACTCTTACCTCTGAGTCATGTAACTCTTCTAGTATATCTTAAAAAAACAAGCTATATTCTCCAGGTTGTAGGAACATTATTTACACACCATCAGAAATGTGTCATTCTAGACACCCAAGCCACAGGAAACAATAGGAAAATAACTGCTTTTATTGGTGGTCTAGACTTGTGTGATGGCAGATATGATACACCTGAACACAGGCTTTTCAAGGATTTAGATACTGTTTTCAAAGACGATTTCCACAACCCCACATTCCCTGTAAGTTCTCTTCCATCTATTTTTTCCTCTCCAACTATTTTTCTGACTCTCTTTACAGAATTTTCTGTGCTATTATTGACAAAGTCAGCTTCATGGCAGGTTAATAAGTATGGACCCAGACAGCCATGGCATGATTTACATTGTAAAATTGAGGGTCCTGCTGCATATGATATACTTACAAACTTTGAACAGAGATGGAGAAAATCTGCAAAATGGAAAGTCAGTGTCAGAAGAGCTGTGAGTTGGCATCATGATACATTGGTAAAAATTGATCGGATGTCATGGATTGTTTCCCCCACTGAAGATGAATTAAATGCACATGTTTGTGAAGAAAAGGATCCTGAAAACTGGCATGTACAGGTACAATGAGTTGTTCATATTGGGATCAATGTAACACCTCTATTCTATTATTACTCTACTAGGTTGTAGATGGTTTGTTTACCTTCTCATATTTGGTTAGGTTTTCCGATCAATTGATTCAGGATCTGTAAAAGGATTCCCAAAACTTGTTCAAGAGGCTGAATCCCAGGTATGATCCATTTCAGCGAATAGCCATGAAATGTGACTTTTTTAGTGGAGACATGGCATAATTAATTTAATAAACATTAAAATGTAAGATTTCTATCACGCCATTGTTCCCTTTTGTTGCGCAGAATCTTGTCTGTGCAAAGAATCTGCAGATAGACAAAAGCATACACAACGCATATGTTAAAGCGATCAGATCTGCACAGCACTTTGTCTATATTGAAAATCAATACTTTATTGGGTCTTCATACTACTGGTCTGCACACCGAAGTGCAGGTAATAACTTGACTGTTGCCTACGTGAATTACCTTTGTTTTGTTCTCGCGTTGTTCTTAATCCTCCCATTTGTACCATCATTCCCTCTACATTGTTATATTTGTTGCTACAGTTTCCACTACTAGAAACATGACCTAGTTTAGTTCCAGATCTGTTATTACAAGCAATTAACACCTTCTTTTAGCACTGCTGAGTATTGACTGAGGAACAATTGAACCTTTTACCACTTGTCCAGGGTAAAAAAGAGCATAAATATGACTGGTTTGATTGCAAAAGGTGATGGAATGGAAGAAATTAATAATATGTTGTGCAGATACCATTTGATGCATTTTTCTATGTCAAGATCACTAACTTGAATCCAGTGTATGATATGAATACTCTTTTGGCAACAGGTGCTGAGAACTTAATACCAATTGAATTGGCCATAAAGATTGCAAGAAAGATCAAGGCAAAGGAAAGGTTTGCAGCATACATTGTAATACCCATGTGGCCTGAAGGCAATCCAACAACTGCTGCTATGCAGGAGATACTCTATTGGCAGGTTGGCTCCTCTCATGGTCGCATTTTCATTGAAAATATTTGATGCACTGCTTTTTTCCCTTATGTTTTTTTTGTTCATTGCTTCCATTTTATCTCTTCAAGGGGCATACCATGTCCATGATGTACAAGATCGTCGCAGATGCTCTACGAAAGGAGGGTTTACATGAAAGCCATCCACAGGAGTACCTGAACTTCTATTGCCTTGGCAAGCGTGAAGTCTTGAATGAAGTTTCGACAACAAACAATTCCAATGAGAACTCTGCACTGGTAACTGCACACACTGTTCTTGAATGAGTCGCTCAAATGTGCTATTTAGATCTGTTTGATAAGGATACCATTGCCTTTTTCATTTCTTCCAGCGTTTGGCACAAAAGTTCAGGAGGTTCATGATCTATGTGCACTCAAAAGGGATGATTGTTGACGATGAGTATGTTCTCATCGGATCAGCCAACATAAACCAGAGATCCATGGATGGCTCACGGGACACAGAGATCGCCATGGGTGCGTACCAGCCTCACTATAGCTGGGCTGGAAGCGGCAGCCCTCCAAGAGGACAGGCACGTCTCTCATCTGTATGGAATTCTTTGCACCACAAGCTCATAAGCCATAACACATGTGCCGGCTGCATTGCTGTTCATCTGCAGGTGTATGGGTACAGGATGTCTCTTTGGGCGGAGCACCTGGGCACAGTGGAGGAGTGCTTCCGCCGGCCAGAGTCTGAGGAGTGCGTGCAGCGGGTGAACCAGATGGCAGATGACAACTGGGCGTGCTATGTGTCGCCGCAGATGGTGGATATGAAGGGCCACCTCATGAAGTACCCCGTGAGGGTTGAACAGGATGGGAGGGTGGGACCGCTGCATGGGCAGGAGAGCTTCCCAGATGTTGGCGGCAAGGTGATGGGCACGCACTCGTCGCTACCCAATGCGCTGACAACATGAGTTGGATGAGCTTGAAGAAGCTCGAAGGTGGCAGATGGAGAGCTGAAGCTCTGCTCGTCAGAATCATTGGACGTGGTGCAACAAGTGGTTGTTACTTGGGGAAGTTGTTGGTCCAATTTCTAGCTTTAAGGCTGTTTGTATGTATATGTTTGATGAAAGAGTGTATGTATATATATTATATATTATGATGAAAAGAGACATGGATCTGTACTGTTTTGCATAATACAATATTCTTTGGGGGTTGCAATTTTGTTGGAGCTCGGTGCTGTCTTTGTTTGATATATGTTGACTTTTCAGGGGTGTAATAACCTCTGTGTTAAGCTAGGAACTGCTTCAAGGATATAGATATTGGTTCTTATTGAGACTGGCAACGACGAGTTCTGTAACGAAAATGAGATCTCCAAGAGGAATAAGAGACTATTCAGAAAATGTTTGCTTAAACTAGCTTCTGGTAACAGCTGATTATATTGAGGCAAAAAATCTTAAATAAGAAGAATTTTCTGATTATATTGAGGCCAAAAACTTTATATAAAGATCCTTTTCTCGACTAAAAAAACAAGGATTTGGATTGCTGGATAGAGTTCTGGTTAGGATGTTGGAATACAAGATATCCATTTGGCACTTCAGGTCCCCAGCCTTTATGCTGTATGTTTGAATCAGGGAAAAGTGTTGCGACTTCCTATGACAGGTTAGTACTGAAGTTCAGACTAAACTGAACATGTGGAAAGGAGCACAGTTCCAACGGCTATTGCATGAATGCTCATAGCAATATTTTTCTGGGCAATTCTGTTCTTTTGGCATTGGGGGTGTCATTGTGTTGATACCGAATTGTGGTTAGCTGACAGCTACTTTGGACAAAATATAGATTCTAAAAGTAATTAAGGTTTCGTGGTGTAGTTGGTTATCACGTCAGTCTTGCCCCTCGCTTCCACCTGGCTTAGACCATCTTGTTTTGTAAACAATTCTTTACATGGGCCTTTTGCTGGTTGCTGCACTACTGCTACACTATTGCCCCTGTTGCACGGTCTCTGATGCATTCAGAGTTCACATGAGCCGTTTCTCCCCCACAACTCTGTTCCCAAAGGCAGTCAACACTGACTTGAAATTCAGCCCCCTGTGCACCTGCGCTGAATCAAATGCCTAACAAAGTTTAATTCCATTGTCCACATGATGTAAATCCAAAAATACGAACATGGAGCACGACCCACCTCAATCAGGTGTTCCATCTTTGTACCGAGAAGTGAAACATCCGTAAATTTCTCACTGCAGCCCAACGCTATGAACACCTCATGGGTGCCATTTGATGCTGCACCCGACACTACATGGAGCCAAACAACAAATGTTAGAAGGCAGAAATGAAATTGTAGGTGCGTTAGCAGCGAATCAAATTCTAAGGCAGCTAAAGTGACCTCGGCTTTTCTACAAAGGGCAATTCTTGGCCACTGAGCGCACAGTCAATTGCACGGCTTAGATCCCTGCAAAATTGGAAAAAGAACTTGAGCACATGGGCAGATTGCAAAGTTGTGCGCATGCTAACACGAAATTTACCTTCCAGTTACTGGCACGTTGTTACTGGGTCTTGAATCATCGAACTGTCCATGGTAGAAAAGTTCAAAAGGCCTTCGCCCATCCTGCTCTCCGATTGACGAAGAGAATCAGTTATCATTGGTTATTGCACAGTTGGTGAACGCTAGAATCAGCAGCCTTACTTTTTTGAATAAGTAAAACTCTGGTGTGCAGACTGCTCCAAAAGCCTTAGCTACTTCTTGAGACTGTAAGTTGCAGTAATAATAGTGACAAACAGTAAACAAATAAAATTAGTCAGAAGGAAGAACTTCAATGCTGAAAGTATAGGCACTCAAACTAAACATCTTCATGGTCACTGAATATCTTTGGATTGAAGGAACAGTGTGGCCAGACCTCATCATAAAGATATGGGAAGGGATATTTGAACAACTTTGCTTCTTCAGCCATACGCTCTGGGCCATCCTGCAGTAATAAAAAATTCAACAAGTTTTTTGTTAAACCACTCACTCATATTTGGTCCCCATAAGTGAGGATCCCTAAGCAAAAGTTATTGTGTAATACATGCTAATTAAATTTCGGAAATTTGAGTACTGATAAATGTAAGAGCATATAGAAAGAGCGCTTTACAGTCTTTAGTTTTGTTTTACCGGAGTGGTCATAATCAAAGTCTTGCATTCAATATCTTAAGAATAAAAAAGCAAGCTACAATAAAATTTTGGGGACGATCCTTATGCTGTGTCCAAAAGAAACTCCTGGTGCTGTTTGAGAAGAAAAAAAGCATAAAAACCAAGAGAGAAGTAAAGCCAATCATCGGTTGCAAGTCCTAACCTGGGGATGCGTCCTAACTGAGTTCGGCGATATGGCAACAGCACCAAGTCCTTTCTGCATGTATAGTACATATCGAGAAGTCATCAGAAATGTAAACAGAAGAGTGGAATCTCTGCCAGCTCTTCCATGTTCCAAGTCGTTACCTCCACATAGAAAGAGGTGAGCTTGGCAATGTCCTTTTTCAGATGTTTTACAAATGGACAGTGATTGCTTAGGAACATAACCTGAGGACAGCAGAACAAGTCAGACGGGGATTCAGAATGTGAACTGCATGCAAGAGTTGACAGCAATCAACAATAGAACTGAGCATATATAATGCTGAAACAAAAATTCACTGACAAGTAGTGCAGAGTTGCCCTCGAAGTCGTCCAACGTCCAGAGCTTCCCGGTCAGTGGCTCAGGGAGCTGAACGCCCACCAACATCATCAGGCTCAAAACCAAATCCAGATCAGAACTTTAATTAGCAATCTTTCTGTGCCAAATTGACTGACAGACCTCGAACTCCGGCGCGCGGAAGCCGACGCCGACAGCGGTGGACTCCGTCCTGGCCATGCGCACCCGGAGCCGCCGCCGACGCCTGCCCGCGGCCGGCCGCGAGGCGAGGGAGCCGTGCGAGCGGCGGTGGAGAGGAAGCGCGAGGAGGCGCGGGAGGGGTGAAGAGGCGGTGAACGGAGAGGGGAGGAGGGAGGTCCGCGGGCCGGCGACGGACATGGACATGGCGCGAGCTGCTCTGCTACACCCCTTTGTGACTGTGTGTGGCTGTGGACTCTCGCTGGAAAAGAAATTGACTGAAGCTCGTCCTCATCCTATGCCATCGCCCTTAAAAAAAACGGATAAACCAACTAACGTTGTTTTATTATATGGAAAAAACACCATATATTATAAAAAATAGTTACTCCCTCTTTTCCAAATGGTAAGTCATTTCAAGAATCTTGGAGAGTCAAAACATTTTAAGTTTGACAAAAAATAATAGAGAGAAACATAAAGATTTATGACATCCGATAAGTATAGTATAAAAATATAACTAGTAAATAATCTAATGATACTTAGTTGATATCAAATATGTTATTATTATATTATATAAATTTGGTCAAACTTTATAAACTTTGAGTCTCCAAGATTTTTAGAATGACTTGTAATTTGGAATGGAGGGAGTAGATCAATAAGTTCTAACGAATAGGATTTAGTCAGCAAACCAGAAATAAAATTTTGTTCTCTCAAAAACATATGTTCACATCGTGTATTAGAACTTATGATGTGCCAAACCTCACGTTTGATATATTGCTGACTAAATTCATATTTATGAGACCCTGTGATCCATCATTTGATGGATTTTATAGATCTAGCAGCATTGTCGAATCTTTTGGAGTTACACTTGTTAGTTGTCTTTTTTACTAATTGCATATTCATATTGTATTTTAGACCATCTTATAAGGTGATAGACGGCGGGGATCTGACGGTATGGACAAGTAAAAAGTGTTTATTGAAGTTGTGTTTTGTTTTGAGCCTATTAGAGATAACATTATGAGCTCACTGATAGTAAAATTTGAGCGGTGAGCTTTAGGTGTTATTGAACTAAGCTTTTTTGGCTACAAGTGGTGGATGTATGACTTTTGGTCACATGAGGTAGAGGTAGGAATGTTGATGGCTTCATGGCTTGCTCATGTGCAAACTTCATGTTTGTCTGCTTCTATACTTGTATGATGTTGAATCTGACTATCCATACACTGGTCTAATATATATGAATGAATCAATGTCATTGTTTTATGCTGATATTAATCATTGTCTTGTATGTATGGTTAATGTATATTGTATATTGTATTGAATGTGTGTGCATTGATAGGTAATTTTGGATTCATTATGTACTGTGATTAATCAACAACATATATATTGTCTCTATGTGAATGATTCGTGTTGGACTGTAGTTGCTTAATTTATTTAAAACTGCGTGTCAGTATTTAGAGCCCCAAAAGCATTGGACAGTCAATCGCTATAGATATGTTTGTCGGTATAGGCTATAGTGACACCACTGTCAGTGACTCTGAGTAAGTGCCATCATAAATCCATACCGGCCCATATGGAATGTCTCTATATAGACCTATACCGACCAATAGAACGTCTCTATACCTATACCGATCAATTCTTGTTTTTTGGGACGATGACATCAAGTTGGAAATGATGTCACCACCATGGAATAATTTTCTCCGGTCTCTTATCCATTTTATTCTAGTTAGATCTAGCTATGATGAAGGACTGGGGAGAATAAATTTGAGATCAGGCTTCCTTATTCTTTGGTGATAGATAGAAGAAGGAAGACACATGAAACAAGAAGTTTCTTAACTCCACCCGCAAATATGTTGGCCATCGTTTGTTGGTAATATTTTATCAAACCTTTTGCCAAGTGTTTGCCTCTGTGCTTATCCCTACGAAACATCAGGTTTGGACTTGCGATTTGGAGCTATTCACAACACGTGTACAATATAGATGAAAATAAGTTTATGGATATATTGTACCCAACTATAATTTAATATAATTCTTCTTTCATTAAAAAAGAATGAGATTTATAGGATTTATTAGACTTTGGACCGAGGGAATATATGACTATGTTTCAGCATGTTTGAATAGAGTAGAATTAATTGTTAGCCATGGCTAAAACATAGCCAATTAAAAATTAGCTAACTAGTTACATCATCCTCAAGGATCTTTCTAAATGTCATTGTCTGAATCAATGTACGAAGGGTCATTATTGTTCGCAAAAAATAATGTATGAAGGGTCATGTGCATAAAAATTATTTTCTACTCCCTTCATCCAAAATTATAAGTAATTCCAAGAATCTTAGAAAGTCAAAGCATCTCAAGTTTGACCAAGTTTATATGATAATATAATAACATTTAAGATGTCAACTATGTATCATTAGATTCTTCAACAATTTTATTTTTATAGTATATATATTTGATTTCATAAATCTTTATATTTTTTTTATATAATTTTGGTCAAACTTGAGATGCTTTAACTCTCTAAGATTATTCTTCGAATGACTTATAATTTTGAATGGATGGAGTATATTTTTCTGCTCTCCAATAGTTTTTCTATATCTTGTATGGACTCGAGAAATACTATTTTTTGCTAGCGAGAAATCTAAAATAGAATATAGTTATGTTTGAATAACTTAAGGGTATTTTTCCTGTCAAAATCTCTATTCTAAAAAATTAGGAAAGATATAGAGTATCTTGGAGTTGCTCTTAGCTCTTGCCTGTTTGGATCCTCTACTACAGATTAGCTCCTAGATAAAAATACCCTCCCTACGTTCTCTATCTCATCTAGGTAGAAAGAGAATAGAGGATAGAGATGAATTTTTTATATATCTATAGAACTTTTAGCTCTTGTTAGCTGTGTTTGAAAAGTCTAGTGAGGTAAACATCTTTGTTGGAGAATTGGTTAAACTTTAGCCCACACATTAGCTCTCATGTTTCACTACTAGAACGATGGACTTCTCATATCGTTTTTAAGTAGTAGTGAAACACAACCACTAGTAATAGGAAATGGAAATTCTCACTAATAGAAGACATTTAGTAAGAAATTTTGAATTCCAAAACACTAGGAGAATTTTTAAATTTTAATAATACTTAGATCATCAAGAGCTAAAGTTTAGCAACTAATTGTTAGCCCATGGGATCAAAACATGCCTCAGTGTGAAGCTGAGGTACAAATGCACAAATACCGTACTACTTCCATGTAACTTTACATTTTTCAATATAATCAACGTCTCCTTGATTTCATATGTTTGTCAATAATGATTTAATTATATTTTGTGACAATAATAATATGTGTTCTCGAGAATTTAGGTGTACTTATGCCAATTTATTAGAAATTCTTAAATTTGAACAACATGTGTTTATGTGTGCACAAGTGCAGGAAAAAAGTTAGGTGAGTACCATCCTTACCAGAATATGGTGGGGATTGTTCGACTTACATATAGGTCACCGTGTTATTATAACCGTATGTATGGTAAATTAGATGGTTCAGGCGTCAGCTACACATTCCCACATCCCTACCGTGTTGTAGTGAGGACTATCCCTACTCAATTTGTTTCCTTGCTACGCGCGTGACGTGAGTTTGGAAGGAAAAATAAAATGTTTCTATGTTTTAGTATCTAATTTCCTTCAATTACTTAATATCGAAAACTTATGAGAAAATTCAAAAAACTAGCAAGGGAGCTAACCGCATCCTTATAACACCGTCAAAGAATATATATATATATATATATATATTCCTATTAGTGTTAACTCTATTGACTAGCCTGTTTTAGAGCGTCTACTAAATAAAATTTACCATTTTTTATGAACCGTACCAGGAATCCTTGATTCCATATGCGTGACGATTTATACACCGGGCATGGATTTGTACTGATTTAGCCCATTTAGGTACTGGTCACCCAAGGGCGGATTTGGGCCTTGGAGAAAAATTATTTGGCCCAAGTCAATCTGGACCTATGACAAAAATTATTTGGTTCCATGCGTGCCGGCGGCGCGGCCCGGCCGAGGATCCGCCTCGCCGTTTTGTGCGCCGCACGGCCTGGAGCAGTCGGCTACGAGGTGGGGGCGGTGAGAGCCCGCTGACTCGCTGAGCGGCGCCGCATGAGCTAGCATATGAGATTTTTTTTTTTGAGAGAACAGCCGGAGCTATATTAATCAATATCAGAATTACACTCATTGTCTATGATATATCTTAATCTAGGTGGGGCTACATGCCACTCCTCCACCTGAGAATTACTGGATACCAAGCGAGCACATTCATGGGCTAACTTATTACATTCTCTACTAACACAGCGTAAAGAGAAAAATTCAAAGCTCCTAGTCAATACCTCCATCTGCTGCAGTATTGGAGCAATCTCTGATTTTTGATGTGATTGATTCTCCCACAGCTTGACAAGAACTTGGCAGTCCGTTTCCAGCTGCAGCCATAACACACCTCGTTCTCGCGCATACTGCAGCCCGTCACGGCAGGCCAAGGCTTCAGCTGTAAGTGCATTGAGGCAGTGATCATATACCATCTAGCTCTGCCCCCACAAAACCTGCCATCATGATCCCGGAGGGCAACCCCTGATGCTGCTGATTGCTCTCTGTCATAGAATGCAGCATCAACGTTGCCTTTGATCTGTCCAGGGACCAGTTTATCCCAAGCTTGAGGGTTGCGTGGCACTGCTCCTGTTGGTTTGACCAGGTGAATCATTTGCCAAATATCATAAGCTGTATCTGATGCCCACTGTACTGCTATCCTCAATGGCAAACTATTTTCTCCATGACGTCTGCTATTTCTCGACATCCACAACGACCACATTCCACAAAGAATCACGGTTGTCTCTTTGGATGGGATTAATCCTGGATCAACAAGATCCCGAGCCCAAGTTACTGGGTGTAAGGGTGATATCTTGACACCAGAGATTAGCTTTGCTTGTTTTCAAAAATTTTTGGCCATTGAGCAATCCAACAGGACATGCTTTATAGTTTCTTTTTCCTCTCCACAAGTCTCACATGAGATGGGAACATCGAAATAGCAAGGCGAGGACGGCCGGTGTTTTCAGTGTTATCTTCAAATCATGACGGAATGCTAGTTGTGGGTAACGGACCATTTTTCTTTTGGTGGCCGTGGCACTTCTACATAGAAACTTTTGCGAGACCTTTGGAAAAGGGCCTCCCAGCCGGTTGGGATTGTTGACTGTCTCGGTAATGGTTGCAATTAATAGTGGTGGTCATTTTCGTTAATCGAGGCGGTCAAAATTAACCGTCTCACATAATCGATTAACCAACGAGGTGGTCATTTTATTTACGAAGATGGTGGATAAATGCCAGTCTATGTAAATCGATTTATGGAGACGGCCGTATTAAAACTACCGCCTTAAAAAATAATATATTTTTAGAGGTCATCATGTTAATAGAACTGCCTCCGTCGTAAATCTATTTTCAGAGATGGTCACCTATAAGGCCTGCCTCGGTAAAAAGGCCTAGGCACAACTGGCCCAAGCGAGGCCCGATAACCTCCTTCAACCATAAATACATGAACTTATGGTTTCTAATCTCTCACAGCCTCCCTTTCCCTACCACATCCTCCTTGCCCACCCTTGTCTCCTCTCCTCGTGCAACCCATGGCTCCTCCCTCCATAACCTCTCCCTCACAATGAGAAATGGCATCAATGGTGGTGCTGCCCCTCCCCACTCTTCTAGCAGAAACAACGACAACATCCCTCACCACCCGACGAGCAAAAGCGATGGCGCCGCCCCCATCCCCACCCGACAAGTAGAGGTGGCGGCCCCTCCCCACCCGACAAGAAGAGACGGCGGCGGCGACCCTCCTCAACATCCGAGAGCATGGATCTGGTGGGGAAAGTTGTGGATGGTGTGGATCCAATGGCAGAGGTCATGGATCCAGTTATGGCGAGGTGTGGTGGCGGCCGGCGTGGATCCATGAACCTGCAGCGTCGGCAGATCCAGTGATGCTAGTTCCAGATCCAAGCCCAATGGGGCTTGCGGCTTTTTTTGTAATCTTTCTAGATGATTAACTGAGACGGTCGTGTTAGGGTAACCGCCTCCGTAAAGGCCAGATTAATCGTGACCACCCATTGTGGGCGGTTGCCTTTAACCGCCTCGGTTAATCATTTTTGCCCGCCTTCGTTAAGTTTTTTTAGTAGTGTGGTATTCCAGGTGTCGAAGATGTTTTGGTGGTATTTTTCAAAAACACAATTCTTTGGATGTTATTGTAGACGAGGAGATTTTTTTTCCACACCACCGACCAGAAACTCGACCTTTCAACCTTGGTCGTCACAAGGATGCCCTCTAGAGGGTGACGTTCAACTGGTGGCTTGTTTGGATGCTATAGATATCATACTATATTTTTAAAGTGAAGAAGACCAAGCTTTGAGACCAAGACAATATTGTCATCATTTCATTTTTCGGCTCACCGCTCATGCATAACCAAAGTATCCAAGCAGCCTAATAAGCCTATCTTGGATTCTCTATCGTATATTAGAAACACTATGGACTGGAGGTATAGCAATACACCAATGGCGTACAACTGGTGGCTCCGGAGGTATAGCAATACACCAGAGCCTATCTAGTTTTGACGTAGCAATATAATACGTTGGTTCGCCCCAAGCTCCCAACAAGGTCTTTATCGTTATTGTACATTAAGTGAGCCTCGACGAAGGCAGTCTCAATAGGGTTTTATTAGGGGCGTGTTATGCAGAGTACACAGAGGTACTGTAGAGGCGGTTGACGACAACCTATTTCTACTGGCATTTTTTAGAATCGCTTGCGCGGGAGGTCAGTAGAAATAGACGCACTATACATGCGGTCACTTGAAAACCGCATGTGAAAATTAATTTTCATAGACGGTTCAGTTAAGATAATTGCATGTGGAAATGATGTCTACAAAAGTGTAAATGGTGTTTTTAAGATAAGAAAAAGAATTAAATTATAGGAGAAGCCCACTAGTAAGTGGGTCACCCATCTCTGTACAGTGTCGCGAATCGTGTGATATGCGCGGTCATGGAGATTCGAACCTGCAACCTAACCCTCGCACGTACCCTCCTCTATCACCCCACACATAAGTTACTTGTGTCTAGATTCCATTTTTGTTCCCCACATATATTATACTAAACCGAGTGTAAATGGATTGTTTGAGCCACTAAACGAATTCAAATGATAAAGTTGTCAACTAAAGTTTCGTATTTTTTCAAGATCTACAACTTTTTTAGCAAGTTTTTCGGGTCGTTTACAAAAATTTGAATTGTAAATTTGACAAATTCGTAGTTTTCGATGATAAGATGACTTCAAATGAAAAAGTTATCAACTACAAAGTTTCATAAATTTTCAAGATTTACAACTTTCAGTTTGGTCATTCCCTATCCGAGGTCGTTTGAAAAACTAAAAAAAATTAGTGTCCAATTATTTTTAGTAGTAGATTTCTTAATAAACCACTTGTAGAAATCATATTTTTACAGGTAGTTCTTTAAGAAAGCCGCATGTAAAAATAGGATTTCTGCAGGTGGATTTCTTAAGAAAACCACATGTAGAAATCGTTTTCTAGTGGCGGTTTGGAACCGTTTTATTTCTATTGACGCACGATAAGCAAAATCGCATGTACAAACTATTGCACACCGTCGGTGTAGAGCTATTTTGTACTAGTATTAAATATAGCGCCACATCAGCTTTTGTATATGAAGAGCATTTGTTTCATGGCCAGAAAACGTTAAGCAGTCAGACTAGCTAAACCAAGGAAAAATGAGTAAAGTGTCGTGTGAGTGCTGTTTGTTAAGCAACCCGCTCAGCATCCCATATGGGGGGCACACCATATATAGAATTTTTTAGTTACGTGCTTGCATCAGTCCAAGTTCGTCAGTAGCCTTTAGGAGTTCTCCTGATGGCCGGATCACAGATTAAACCGTTAAAATAAAATGCACATTTTTCTTATTGTACGAAGATACCCTTTTCAAATAATTAAGTTACGAATAATATTGAAGTTGCTTCATTGTTACCACATGTGGAAAAGACACATTTTTCTTATTGTACATACATTCTTTTTGTTTGCCCTTTTGCTTGTGTGATGGAACAAGGCAATGTGCTACAACTTGAGTTTTCCTAAACGGAAAATGGTACAGAGTTCGGTAAAGTTTCGTGTAGTGTTTAGACCATGTATATGGTTTGTACATGGTTTTACACGGATTACACGTTTTTGTACCGTATTTATAAAAAAACTACAATAACATATGTATGTTCCTATAACATAGACAAAAAAAGGAATTTCATAACAATGGTTACTACAATAATATAGAATTAAGAACATAAGGGCTAGAGCTAAGGTCCTAAGTGCCTAATAAAATTACACTACTATAGAACCTACAATCAGTGCCGGTTCAAAACCCCTTTTCAGTGGCGGATTTTGAACCGGCACTGGCACTTCGACAGTGATGAGCCCATGCCATCACTGCCGGTTATGCGAAACCGGCAGTGATGGCGCCAGCATCACTGCCGGTTCGTGTTACCAACCGACAGTGATGCTTGAGCCATCATTGTCGGTTTGACACACCAACCGACAGTGATATTATTTTTTAAAATTGCATTTTTAATTGTTTTATTTTCATTTGGGGTTTCTGGTTTAGGGTTTATGGTAGAGGTGGTGGGGTGGGAGATCGTGAAGGTGTTTGCTATCGAACCATTTGATATCGATGTGAATTGAAGGTGGTTGTGGACTAGCGACAATATAAATCCATCACACATTTATAATAATTATTACAAAATATCCAAACAAAACTTAAAGTATCGAATTAATTGTCGCATTACAATAGCCTTTCGAGGCGGTCTTTTTCATATTTCTTCTTGAAGTCCTTACTATTCACAATGGATAGATATCCTTTTCTATACACTATATTGTCCAGAATAAGAGCTGGTATCTCCTCTTGAAATCCTCTTATCTCAAAATCCACCAACCTATGCCTTGATCTTTGCGCTGTAAATTGATACAAGATGATATTGAGATGCACATACGTAAGACCAAACAATAGAATTAAAATGCGACGCGTACATACCATGCCATCTCCTATTCCTAGTTTTGCGCAAAAGTAGGCAAGCATTGCCCACATCACATAGAACTCGCATTCGTTGTTCCCCATTGGTTGATCTAGGGCCTTGACCTTCTTCATATACTCCACTCTGAATGGGACTTTCCATTTCTTTTATCTACGAGGACGTAATGGTTCCTGCAATCACAAAGTTCATGTTATTGAATGACATATCAAGAAAAAACACTTAAGTAAGGGTCGAGAACACATACTCGCAATTGTAGGTTAGCAGTGCTTTTGTTTTCTGGACTGAGAACATTCTTTCAAACTCAATCTTCAAACTTTGTGATACATAAAGATCTTTGAGACCTCGATTGCATGTTGTCTCATTTACATACATGGGGTCCAAGAAGTCAAAATTGCTATTTCGTTTTTGAAAGCAAAATTTTGCTACAGACCTGCAAAATAAACATGCATGAATATATTCAAATGCAGATCACGTAGTTTATTATAACGTTGTTAGGGTATGGTACTTACAGAGTCCATAACATCATAATCTGCACATTCAGAGAGCATCGTTGAAAGACTTGAAAGAGGTCTTCATAATGAATAGTATGCACAACTTCTTCAAGATGATTAAAAATAAAACAGGAAGGGATGCATACTTCAAAGGTAGCTATCTTGTCTTTGCTGCTATTACTATCTATGATGTAATAATCATGCAACTGTCGCATGTTTGTTGGCAATTTTGTATACTCTTCTTGGCTGGCGACCATAGGCTTGCCTAGTTGAAACTTGTATACAACTGTGGCCTTTTCAAATTCGATGTTTTCAAAATAGAAATCTTTGGCCGCCTCCATGCTTATGTTCATTTGCATGGCCAAGTTTTGTATCTCTAGATGCTGAAAGGTGTGTATTTCTCTAGCTCTTTCTTGATTACCCGGATTTTTGCTTTGCCTTTCAAATTGGCTCTGTTTCTCAGGTATATAAGCCAATTGTTCATACAAGACAAGTTTGGCAGCCTTTTCGCAATCTGAGCTCGTAGAATATCGTCCTTAGTGGGCACTGGCTTGCGCCTTTTACTAGTCATTGGGGGATCTTTACCAACCGAAGCTGATGACCTCCTCTGTTGCGAAGTCGAACCTGATCTAGAGCTAGGCCATCGAGATCCCAGTCCTAAGGACTTTGAAGCTGGTGGAGGAGGAGGAGGAGTTTTCTCCTTTGGAGGTGGAGAAGGAGTCTTCTTCTTTGGCGGTGGAGAAGGAGTCTTCTCCTTTGGCTGTG